>JAHFWL010000789.1:0-218397 GCA_021292165.1 Shinisaurus crocodilurus | reverse complement strand
CTGTAAATGACTGATATTATTTTATTATTCCTCAAAGGTTTTGAAAGAGGTGCAAGTGGTGCAACATGTGATATCATAATATCATGGGAAGGTTTAAGAGTTTTGGACAATATAAATATAATTCATGACGTACTGGGTCAAAATGGTCAACCTAAAAAGTCATGTATTTTTGTGCCCAGTTCATTGTTTTCAGTAGACAAGCAGGCTACTACCCAACTTTCCTCAGATTTAGAAGTTTCCTGAATCGTCTCTGTGCAGGTGCAGAGCCTATAAGTGTGACTGCACAGATGACCACTCGAAGAACCACAGTTACAGGTAAGCAACCTGTTCTTCAATGGTGCAATCTGATTCACACTTACCTGTAATCCTATGCATGCCTTCCGGGGAGTAAGTCCCATTGAACTACGTAGACATGCATAGGATCGCATTGCCAGACATCATGCCAAACCGTGGTTCACGCTTAACCACAGTTTAGACTTAACCTTCCAAACAATCTGGCAAACCATGATTGAGACTGCTTGTGTGTTTTCATTTTCTGACTACTCAGCACAGCAGCACTCTAACCTCTAGAGGCATTTGCCTCTGAAGGAGGAGAAATTATTGTAATTAATGGTTGGTCAATTTAGACTAATGGCAAATCATAGCTAGCACAAACTCTAGTTTTTAAACACATTTCAAACCATGGTTTCTAATTCTAATGCTGGCCTATCACAAGTCATGGTTTGTCAATACAGACATCATACCAGCCCATAGTAAGCTTCATGTCATGGATTCAGTTTGGCGAGATTATGTGTACAGACTTTAAATATGTTTGTTTGTATTACATTCAGATATAATTTTAAGCCAGTTATTTGAAAGTGACACCTAATATCAGGGAAGTTAAACAATTTTAAAAGTCCATTAAAAAAAAACACCCTTATTGATTTTTACCCACCCTAGGCTAAATGAATTGCAATGAAGTCAATATCAGAGCTGAGATTAGAACTCAATGTACTCATCCTATGTCTGGAATGAATTGCTCTCCCTGTCAATTAGTTTCATTAGCACCAACATTCAGCAAGTTAATTAAAAATGCTGCTGTTGAATGGGGCATGCCATATTTGTCTAGCCAGGACTGACTCCTACATACAGTACTGCCCTGTCACATGAAATGGAAACCACTGCAGTAGCAACTACAGGGATAGATCACTGCTGGGAGAGGTAACATCCATGGTTCAAGTGAACTACCAAGTATCATGAGGTTTCTGAATGGCATGCATATATATATATATGAAGGCTGTCCTCTTCCTTTTACGTCACACGTGAGTGCTTTACAGCCCAATCCTATGCATGCTTATTCAGATGTTAATGTCATGGAACTTACTTCTAATAAGGTGGGGACTATAGTTTTGATGCGATTGCAAGCCATCAATAATACAAATTAAGATGAACCTCAGTTACATATAAGCAATTATTAAAATTTATTGTGCAAATTCAGTACCAGGTTTCGGAGGGCCCTTGGGAAGGATACCATCAATGGGCGCCTCCCTCAGTGAGTCTGCCTTATCACTGCCATTGTCACTATCTCCTCATCCACTTGCTCATAATTGACACCATTTGTTTGCTTGACTGGCAGAGAGCCAGTGAGGAAGCAGGTAGTGACATCTGCTACTCCTCTTTCTCACCACCAACATTGTCTGGTCTAGAGCAGTAAGCAGGTAAATAAGCAGGTTACAATGGTGCAGAGGAGGAGCAACTCTAGGGTTAATCCAATCTTTGAGAAGGGCATTTTGTTCCACCTCCTGAAACTTATTAAAATCACTGGGCCCAAATACTTCTGGTCTGCACTAATACTGGGTGTATCATGGCTCCCTTTAATGACAGCTTCTACCTATAAAATTGTATTGCATTGTAGGGTAATTCCAGCTGCTTCGTTAAACTCAGCGGTTCCAATTGTCATATTTTCAAAGTTTCATCTGCCCCCCAAATAAAAACGTTAGGTTATTTGCAAGGTTGGTTTCTGTCTGTGTTTTGTTTTTTAATAAAAAGTTTTGTTTTGAACTTCTGCAAAGTTTTCTCCCAGCAGCAATCAAGACTACAGAATGCACACAGCAGTCGATCAGCCTGACATTACCCGAGGCAGATAAAAGCTCACAAGGTAGCTTACTGTACTTTGACCAATTTTGATGTGATTGAGAGTTGCGCTGGCCCTTTCTAAATGTTATTGCATGAACAACATGAGTCTGGTATTCTCCTGCCCCAAATTAATCCCCCAAAGTATGAGAAAATAACTTTCCAAAATATCACATAGCTTTGAAGCTTTGTCTGGCACCTTGGATTCTAGCTACTCAGGTGACAAGCTGCTGTCCTTTTGTAAAATTAACTGCAAGTTATATTGCGCATGAACTGTTATATTCTTCCTTCCCCCTATATTTGTGTCAGTAAAAAAACACTCACCAGGGCAAGTCACATGTCCCCATCATTTATCCACTATTTTTGGGACCCACTGCTAGGACTATGTATACTTCATGGATAAGAAACTGCTTTATACTGTTGGTCCAGAGTGATCCATGTAGCCCAGTGTTCTCCAACCTTAGGTCCCCAGAAGTTTTTGGCCTACAACTCCCAGCGCCCCAGCCAGTATAGCTGGCTGGAGCATGCTGGGAGTTGTAGGCCAAAAACATATGGGGACTCAAGGTTGGAGAACACTGATGTAGCCCATCACTGTCTACTGTGACAGCATTGCTCCAATACGGAAGACAGTAGTCTTTCCCTAACTGGCCCAACTGCAATTGCTTGGGGAAGTAACGTTGCAGGGACACCAATTAAGCAGCATACATGTTCCTGAGGGTTCTGGGGCACCAGTTTCAAATTACAAATTTCATGAATTGTGCCCCATCATCCTCTTCAGCATTTCAAAGAATTCCAGAATGCCTCTCTTTTGGACCATGAGGTGCAGCTACTTGGGGTAGCAAAAGGTCTTGGTCTGGACCTGGTTTGCTATTCGCGGCCGTTTTAAGCTGGGTTGCCCTGGTTTTTATGCTAAAAATGCAGCACGGGGTCCCGTCGTGTCACTTCCTGGCAGCCAGAAGTGATGCGATGGGCTCCTCGCTGCCGCTGCGAGGAATCGAATGGCGGTGTGGGGGGGGTGCTAGCCGAGAACAAGGTGAGCACCCCAAAGGTAAGTGTGCATCCCTAAAAAGCCAGGAAACCACCAAATGATTAGTAGTTGGGGGAAAGGGGGCATGGCCATTGGGGTCACGCTGGAGGCTCGGTTTGGGATCTCTGGTGGGCCTAGGGTTCGACACTCTGATCTAGTGGCTACTGAAACTATACAGTGCAAATATTATTATTTCTTAAATCCTGTCAGACTCAGGGCTTTGGGGCTTGGACTAAAAAAAGTATGGCTTGAAGATGGGACCTGGCCAAGTGAACAGGCTGGGACTGTGTGAGGTTACACTTCAGAGTCCTCTTCAGATACTGAAGGAAATAGGAGCATGGAATATTATATATATGCCTTTTTTCCTGCAAGGAACCCAAGGCGGCTTGCATAATCCCTCCTCCTCCTCCCCCCTATTTTATCCTCACAACAACCCTGTGAGGTAGGTTAGGCTGAGAGTCGGTGACTGGCCCAAAGTCACCCAGGGAGCTTCATGGCTGAGCGGGAACTAGAACAGGGTCTCCCGAGTCCCGGTCCAACGCTCAAACCACTACACAGCACTGGCTCCAGCTCCTTTGAAGGGCAGACAATATGAAACTTCTGGATTGGCCAGATCTATTGTAACGGCTAGGAGCCTGGTTATCTGCCCTTGCTTGGCCAACAGAACCTGGCATCCTCCAGATGTGTTGAACTACAACTCCCATCACCCCAGCCTGCATGGCCAATGGCATCTTGAGGTAGGGGGGCATGCACCCTCTTTTACAGAGCACAGTCCTCGTTTTGAAGGGCTACCTGAGCACTGTCCTCTATTTTGAAGGTGTTCTCTATTTGAAAGGCTGTCCAGTCCAAGTCCATCTTAAAAGGGAAGAACAGGGGTCTTGAGGTTGCCCCTCCACTGTACCTGGACAAGCAGCCTGAGCAGCACACAGATAACCTGGTCACAGTCTATGGTGAGATGTACGGTGTTTTTAAAGTATAATTGAACTTCCCAGAGTAATTTTGGCTATTGGATAGTATGGAAATGTAACTAATAAATGAATAAATACTTCTCAATTTGCATCTATACACAGAAATTAGCATATGCACATTTTAGGTAAATCACTGCCCTCTTTTTTCCTCCTTTTTGGTGATTCATTAGTGGCACCAGGTTGGGGAAGGTGGATGTATATCAGCATTTATTCACAATTTATGTAAGAGCCTTTCAGAAGTTCAATGTCTGTGAATTCCCTCCCTCCCCAGGGAGGCTAGAGTGAGTGGCGCCCTCCCTGGTAAGCTTCCAGAGGCAGGCAAAGACCTTCCTGTTCCAGCAGGCATTTGGGACTAGCCTGTGATGCGATGGAATGCTATGTTTTCAATTCTATGTTATATATTTGTTACATATATGTGTGTATATCTATATCTATCTATCTATCTATCTATATATCTTTAATTCTATTTTTAACTTTTGTATTTTTCTATTTCTGTTTTAATTGTATGAGTTTTAAAGGTTGTGAGCCGTCTTGGGTCCCAGTGTTGGGGAAAAGGCAGGATACAAATAAAGATGATAATAGTAGCAGCAGCAGCAGCAGCAGCAATAATAATAATAATAATAATAATAATGATGATGATGATGATGATGATGATGTTGTGGGCAGGGGGAATGGGCACATGGTGTCAGACCCCACATCTGGAAGCCCTAACCATGTTTATTTAAAGATCTGAAGAGAGGATACCTTATTGCACCATATACATCCCCACAGAGTTGTACACATGGAGGCTCTCTTCAGATTGTCAAATGAATTTACATAGGGCAGGGCGAGAGAGAGAGAGAGAGAGAGAGAGAGAGAGAGAGAGAGAGAGAGAGAGAGAGCATGTGCAATTCCACCCCCCCACCCCCCACATGCTTTCACTATGTCATTGGCAAAGGACCAGCAGAACAGGCATTTACAGTCAGTTGTAGGTGAGATTTAACCTTAACCATGCCTGGCAAAATTCTTTGTAAGCACTGAATGTCCCAGTATATCCCTCGGAAGGAAGGGTTCTATGGTTCTATTAGAATGTGCCATCTTTCTTACAACACATTATCTTTTTTTCTTTTTCTTTTTTTAAACGAAATCATGCTTTCCCCGGTTCTGGCACCATATAAGCTGCATCTCGCTGACAGCTGTCGCAAATCCTGTGATTCGTTTTACATTGTCACAAACCTGGTCGGTCCTTCTTCCCCCCCCCCCACTATCCCATAAATATTTTACACTGGAATGTGAAATCTCTAAGATTTGGACAATGTACCGTGAAATATGCAAGATTTTACGGTGAAAGGAACTATTCTTTACCATGAAAAAAGTGCAGCCCTAGCCATGGGCTTTGTCTTGTTTGATAAATTCAGTGTAACTACTCTAAAGCTTATCTGCCATTGTCGCCGGTGCCCTAGATACACCACAGATAATAGTCTTAGATAAAGGGAAGCAGATTCCCTTATTTCAAAACTCACATGAAAGTTCTGTCTGCCATATACTAGCATAGCAGGCAGATAATTTGGAGCAAATAATTTGCTTCTTACAGTGTTTGAGCTAGTCAAGAACTATAGTTTGCATTTCATCTTTTCAAGTCTTTTATACATAAATAATGCTGGTGGTATTAGGTGAATTTCAGGTCATATACACAAAAATAGTTAAATTAATGGTTCTACCACATGGATTTGTGGTATATATTATAATCCATAATAAAGAGGATGTCTGTCTATTAGCACCATAGCTCCAAGACTGTGAATCCCCTTGAGACCTAAAACTTGGCATGTACACTAAGGGGACCCAAGGGGTGCACAGCTTGGGGTTATTTTGTTTTTAAAATACATGAATTCCTTTTAATTAATTTAATGTGTCCATGTGGTTGAAGCCTGCAGTAACAACTTCAGACGCTAGGGGCAGACTTCCCTAACCAGCACATAGATTTGCAGCCATACAGTTTGAAGCCAGGGGTGGCCATGGGACAGTAGCCCGAGGGCCAGAGTTATATGCATGCCCCTCCCCCCTGCTGTGGAGCAGCCCTTCTCAGGGGAATGGCGTGGACAGACCTCAGGAGGCTGTAGGGGTGCACCATGGCAGGAGCCATGCCTAGGGGTGCCAGTGGGCATGGCTTCACTCAGATGGGGTGGGCGCAATGTGTCCAACTCTGAAAGCTGTGTACGTTTGCTTGAAGGCTTTCGCTGTATCAAAATAGGGGTGGACAATCCGCCGGGACCCGCCCCGCCTCTGGCTTGGCGGACACCGGTGCTATGCCCACCAAGCTGGGCTTATTCACATGTGTCCCCAATCCTTCCATCCAACAAGAAAAGCAAAAGCCACACCAGAGTTGAGAAGAGAAACAACTTGAACATAGAACTGGATCTGCAGCATCAATTAAGAGATCGCGGGGGAGGGGCGAGGAGGAGGAAAGGAGGTAGCACTGCAACCATGTAACCATTGTCCATGCCATACCCAAGACAGTCACATCCAGTTCATAAATGCCTCTGTCATCACCAAATCTGAAGGACACTATATGAACAGAAGGTATACCATTGTTAAAAATCGTATTATTGAGGGATAACAGCCCCATTTGCTCTTTTGGAAATGTAGACATGACAAAGGAAGAAAAGATATTATTAGTGCTCCTTGTTACTGCCTGTGTTATTTGGGTATGTGCAACTGTCCTGGTATAATTTGGCTGCCTGCATGCCTGTAGATACTGATGGTGTTGGGGAAGCTAGTGCCATAGCTTCCCTACTGAACCCTTTAAAGAATGAAGGCTCCATACATGAACTGGATTTATTAACAGGGTATACACACTTCCCTGATGGAGGCACACTGCCTGAAGACTACTCTAGGTTGCCTGAGGCAAAGGGCCAGGCTGGGTCATATGTAAGGGAACTGTCACCCCCATGAATATAACATGGGGGTGGGGTCAGATGATGTCACCCCTCACAAGGCTACATGAGAGGCTTGTGGACCACGCAGGTTAGCCCCCCACACCCACACCGCCACTCCTGTTAGCCATGTTCTCCTTCCTCCAGACATTTGGTGTGGATAAGAAGGAAGTCTATGCAAGGAAGGACCAATATATGTATGAAGAGCTCTTCCATGTAAGGAGGGGTCCTCAGTGGAGGAGCACTATGTGTGTACCTCAGTACGTACATAGAGGCCTTACTCCCGTGTGCCAAATGCACAGATGGCAGAGGGGGGATTGGCAGCAGGGGAGGGACTAGCCTGTGCACTCCATGGCCCCCTCACATGTTCTTTGAATGCATGAGCGGGGTTGTCTGAACCCCCCTACTAGTAACAGTAATGGGATGTTCTTAGGTGATCTTCCATTGGTATATGTGACATTTCACTATCAATTGTACCAGCTGCTCTCTTTCTAAACCCCCAGTGTCCCTGCTCACTTAAGTTATTTCTTTTGGAATTGCAGCATGGGGCCATTCAGGAAGCAATGGTGGAGGCTATTAAGGAAAATGAGATTACCTGGAAAAATGGCTGGGGAGAGGAAGGGAGTCACCATAAAGAGAGTAATGGTGAGAATGCAGAAAAGATGCAAGATGTTGTAGGCCCTGCACTGGGTAAAATTATTTGTACATCAAAGAACCTGGGCTTAAAAAAAAACATTAAAAGATGACATAACATCCCCAAAGTAAGATATTGGATATGCATACTTTCTCAGTTCGAGAAGGTATTTCTACATTGTCATGGACAATGACAGAGAAGGAAGAAATTTGAGAGACCGAATCTGAAACTTTTAGTGGGTGAAAAACTTTTTTTTTGGTGGGGGCACAGTATTCTCGGCTAAAGTTAATTTTTCTTTAGACTGTCATTTGCACATTACATGATGGGCAATTCCCACTCAATGTGAAAAAGGGGATTGTGGGTGTTAAAAAAGACACATCTCCTAATTAAGGGTATTCAGCTATATAGTTCACTGTGAATAGACTAACCTTTCTTGGAGAAAAAAATAGAGCCATTATGCACACATCTGTGGTGGAATAGAATAATAGATGTTTAAGTATAAGGTCTTGGATTACTTTGATAAAATCTGCATTTAATCAAGTTGTTTCAGCAAGTGATTTCACCACAAAAATACCACTTCCACTCACACATTATTTCTCACATGTATCCTTTCTCAGAAGAGTCATTCATGATTGTTCTGCCAGGGATTGTGCTTTATATTTAAGGAAGTATTTCTAAGAGTGGAATGTACATGCCAAAGCAGGGTGGGAAGAATAGACAGTTTGCATAAGGTCTGAATGATAGGAGATGAAGCCTTTTAGAATAACATACTAACCCTCAAATTTTAGTTAGGTGTACAACATAAAAGACATCCAACATAAAGATGGATGATGCTATCTTTCTTTAGTTTAAATGGGAAAACAACCTGTCTTGTTTCAGAAGCCTGTTCCCAGGTAGGAGAGAAGAAATTCTGAATACTGTTCTATCAAGGTCAAGGACCGTGTTTGATGGTCTAAGTCGGCCTTCCCTAACTGCCAGATGTTTGAACTTCAACTCCCATCAGCTCCAGCTAGCATAGACAATGGACAGGAATGCTGGGAGTTGTAGTCCAAAACATCTGTAGGGCATCAGGTTGGGAAAAGCTGGGCTAGGTGAAATAATAAAATGGACCTCCCATCTCCCAGTATATATACTGGTGCTCTTGGATCTGGTGGTGGCGGCCTCTTCTCACTTTTCTTGCCTGTTGCTGTTGCTTCTTTGGCTATAGCTGCGTGAATGGGAATAGGTCAAGAATGTTCGTCAGAAACATTCTTGACCTACTCCCATTCATCCAGCTACATTATCCATTGATTTGCCCACAGCATCTGTAACATAGAAAAGTGCCTTATATCCAGAAAGACTTGTCCCTCTAGCTCAGTGTTGTCCACTGTGGCTTGCAATGGCTCCCCAGGGCCTCAGGCAGGGATTCTTTCACATCACCTGCTACCAGATCCTTTTAGGTGAAGATGCTAAAAGGATGGGAGCTTCTGGATGCAAAGTATGTGCTCTACCACTGAACTATGTACCTCTAAACAGAGGTGTTGCTGCTCCCTACATGTTATACTCCCCAGGTTCGATGGATGAAAATTCCCTGTAATCCTGTTGACTCTAGAATTGCTTGTCTGTCTCTTTCAGGGCAATGAATATCAGATCACCTATGGTCTGCTGCTATTACTCAACAGCAGAACTATATGGCTTAAGATCGTTCTGTCCCTTGGGCAGAAGATAGGTCTCCAGACGTTTGGGACTTCAACTCCCAGAAGTCTGTCAGCATGGTCAATGGTCAGGAATGCTTGGAATTGATGTCCAAAACATCTGGAGATTGCTTTCCGATCACCTCTTCGTTACATCTACTATTGCAACAGAAATGCCACCCTAATGCTAAGGCCTTAGACTCTAAAAACATTTTAGGTCATACTCTTTTCATTTCTGTCAAACACAGATTCATGAAGGGCTGCTTTGCCAAACAACTATATACTTGACATAAAGCTTTTCCTGTGCTGCATTTCTTTTTTTCTGTTAAGTGGTCAAATTGTCACTTCCTCAAACATTCTATTCAATGATTAAAAATCCTGCCAGTTTAAAACCAGTGTTAAGGTTATCTTATGTTGGCTCAAGCTCCACAAAACCAGGAAATTGGAAGCTAAAGCCTTAACAGACACGCCCGTAGTAATGATGTTACGCAACGTCACAAGTTGTGCTTGCTTACAACTTACCCTCCATGCACCCACATTTTTCCTTGGTCTTTCAGGCCCAAATCCAGATGGGGAGGGTGGAGTGCCTGGGACCAGCAATGATGGCCCATGTTATCCTGGGCCTGTTTTGCCTTACCTGAACCTTACTGTATTGAGCTATATCTGAGCCTTACTCTATTGCTTGCTAGAGGAATCTTCCTATGAATGACCCATGCCTGTTTGTTGCTTACAGCAGGATGGGTTAAACAGTGGGAGGGGTTCCTCTTCTAGCACCCTTTACTGATCACAGGACATGCCAGTTAAGGCCTTAGCTTCCAATTTCCTGGCTTTGTTAAGCTTGAGCCAACATGAGATAGCCTTGATTCTGGTCTTAAACCAGCAGGTTTTTATCATTGAATTTGCCTGTTTTTTGTTTTTTGAAAAGGAAGGTCATGAATGTATCAATTTATCAGTTGCTGACATAGGCTTAATGGCTCAGGAAAACCTTAATGACTTTTGATCCTCTGCTCAGAACCAAACCAATAAAGGATTGTTTTCCTCAGCATTCCTGAATAAATTACATTAGTCATTTTCACCAAAATTTGAAAGAAATATATGATATGCCTCTTTAAAATCAGAGTAAACGGGGACGTGTGTCAATTTTCACCCCTTTTGTATATCGGTTGCATTTTTATCAGAACAGTTTGACATTTGGCACAATTGTAGACTTCATCAAGTAGATCATGGATGCAAGGTTTCAGGTTATTAGTTCAACAGGTGTAGTTTGTATAAGCAATAGAATTTTGAGGCTTGTAATAGCAGAAGCTTTTGTTGCTACTTGCCTTAAATAAAGGCAAGTAGCAACAACTTGCCTTTAATATGGCACATGCCTCTATTGTTATTACATATCACTTACATACATAGCATGTTGTAGTGTACATAGTAGTTTAGATGGAAAAGGAGTGATTTTTCCAAGGCCTCACCATCGTGCTTTGAGTCTGAAGGTTTGAATGTGTCACCTAAGCCCTGTCCAGTATAGGGAGGGACAAATCTGTCAAGTTTGATTCCACTCCATTACTCAGTTTTTCAACATGAAATTTGTTCTATCCCATTTCTGCATCAGCTTGCATTCCCCCCACCCCCTTGAAAAAGTCAGCATGAAAATTAATTTGGGTTTCCATGCTTATTTCTCAAAATGTATACAGTACATTTTTGTACACCCTTTCCCAAGTATATACAGCTTTTGTATGTACTTTCCCAAATGTACACATTTCTCCCCAATTTTCCCTATATAATGCATTTTGTGCACTATTTCCCCTAATATATGTATTTGTGTGTACACTTTCCCCTAAAAAAAGTGCATTTGTGTGCACTTTTCCCTAGTATACACATTTGTATGTATTTTTTAATTTGAAAACTGCATCACAGAATTCTGAAAAGTGCAAGTATCACCATATAACTGTGTTCCAGTTTGTGTGCAGGTCTGGGAAGTGTGAGTTTGGTAAGTTCGCATTAAAAGGAAAACCTGACAAATTTCTCACCCCTCCTTATTTCTGTCCATTGCATCCTTCTGTTACTGTCCCTCTTAATTTCCCAGTTTGAAGACACAGGTTGACAGGAAGAAATGCATGTGAACAACCCAGCTCACCCGATCATGGCAGCTAAAGCAAGCCACTGTGGCTTGTTGCATCCGCCGCGTGTGCCAGGCACGTGCTGGCCAGATTTCCCTAATTGCCCACACCAGTGTGCCTTGCCATGTTGTCAAAACCTGGGCCGCATAGCTTGTTTGGGGTGGGCAGCAAACCTCAACCCAACAATAGCCCATGGGTTATTTGAGGGTTGCTGTCCATCCAAAACAAGCCATGCTGCCCAGGTTCGGATAATACTGCAAGGTGTGGGTAATTAGGGAAATCTGGCCAGCACGGGTCCAGCACATGCAGTAGCTGCAACAAGCCATGATGGCGTGTTTCAGCCTCCGTGGTCCTGCAAACAGGGTCAATGACTAACTGAGCAAATCCAGCAGGGCATTGTCCTATGCAAGCTCCATCGAAATGAATGTTTAAGGCCACATACAGTGATGTTATGTAGTTCCTATTCATTCAAATGGAGTTTGTGCAAGAGACCGTCTTGATGGATTGTACCCCTAATGAGCATGTGACTAAAGGCAGGTGAATGGTTCTGCAAATTACGAATATAGCTATTAAACAAAAAAAACTGCCTGGAAACCTTTCTCCTGCCAGATAATTAGAAAAAGAAAATGATGTTTTATTCACCCATCAGTAACTTAACAAGCTCGCTTTACCTTTGATACCTTGAAAAACATTTAGGCAATCTTGTATTGAGTCACATTGTTTGATGTTAGGAAATAGAGTGTTTCTCTGTTCTATGTGTGCTTTTCCTGTTTATAATGAAAGTGCACAATGGTGCAGCTTATTCATCATCAGCTCTAAACAGTGAAAGCAGTTACCTTCTAGCAATGCACTATTCAAGGCATAGCTTTGAAACACAAAGTTCAAGCTGAGCAGTTTTGTTTCAATCAAGTAGAATAAGTACGTATGTATAGCTTGGGGGGGGGGTTCTTATGCCAAGGAAAGAGGAACATTCAACATTGAAAGAAAGGTCACAAAAACAGAAAAGGAGACTATTTTACTACCCTTATCCATGGGGTATTATATATTTTTTAAAAAAAGAAAGCCAGAGATTTATCTCTTTGAATACCTGACAGCCAAAAGAACAATGTCAAGATGCTGTAGATGAATGATCAGGTTTGAGAAAATGCCTAGGCCCTTGTATGCTGCTCCAGTGGTGCAAAACTGCCATCAACCCGATTAGGGCAGATTTACAGTTGCTTTGCATTGCTGAAACAGCAAGGTAGCAGGACAGGAGCACACTGCTGAAACTGATCTGCACACAAAAAGGATCAACCCAGTTCCATATAATTATTTAAACTCACTTCCAGTTTCAGATGGCGAAGAATCAGATTGTCGTCTGCACCACCCCTGATGTTTCAGCTTTCAAGACTCATTTAAGACTGTCATATCTTGGTATTTTGTATTTGTTTGGCTCTTGTTTTTATTCTATCTGTGTATTTGCTGTCTGTGAGTTGCAAGAGTGTTTGATTATGGTGACTGCTAAGGTAAAAAAAGGGTGCAGGCACACCACCCACTCCTCCACAACCTCTGCCAGCCAAGATTTCTAAGCTGGAACAAGAACGGGAAGATACTCTTGATATCAAAATTTGTTAGTTTGGAAGATCGCGTCACTGCTCACAAAACAGCAATGGCAGCCTCTCACAGTGTATTATCTGCCCATGTTGCAGTTTCGGAAACTTCTTCTTGGAGAGCCACTTTGCGTATCCTTTGGCTTCGGGAACAGCCTACACAGTACTCACAGGGCCGGTTGGCAGAATTTATGGAGATATTTTTCGTGAGTTATTGGAATTGCCAGGACAGTTTCAGCTGGATATTGAGAGAGCTTATCGTGTTCCTGGTTCTGGCCGTGGGTTGAGAGCGTGCTGTTATTGTGCAGTTTTTACAAGTTTCAACAAAAGAGTATCTCCTCCGCACAGCTAGGCAGAAAGGAGAGCTTTGGTGGGGAGCTGATAATGATAAAATTATGCTTTACCCAGATTATACAAAAGAGGTCTCTGATCGAAGAAGAAAATTCACCAAGGCTAGGAACCTGGCAAAAGATCTTGGGCTAGAATATCATATTACATAGCCAGCAACCTTCTGTATTATCTCTGAAAATCAGATGAAAAGATTTGCATCACCGGAAGCTGCAGAGTTATTTCTGACGGGCATTAAGATCACTTGAGGCTCTCCCCCTGCTGCTGCATCCAGTTCTACTGAAGCTGTTTAATTTGGTTCAGCTGGAAAGTTTCTGGCTGTTCATCAGTGTTTATGCCATTATACTAGATAATGTTCTGGGCATTTGGCCAACCTATATAAACAAGAGCCTGTTTCTCACTTTTGTCCTTCTTATTACTTTTGTCTTAGGTAACTTTATATGCTTGATATGCCTTTATTTTGCATAAGTTTATAATTAGTTTAAAAACGATATACATAGTTAAATATTTTACAAAATACCAAGTGTCTTTTTGATTTAAGCATGTATTTGATAGTTGATAAAGGAACAGGTGAGATGGATTGCATTGCCACCTTTACTGGAAGCCAAAATGTTTTTTTTTAAAGTAGTTTTAGTTTTAGTTTTAGTTTTAGTTTTGTTTTATTTATTATATTTTTCCAAAATGTGGGGTTTGGTTTTTGTTTTTGGGGGAAATGGGTACTATGTGGGTTATTTGGGTTTGGGTTTTTTTTGTTTTGTTTTGTTTAAATTTTCTATTATTTCAATGTCAATATATATATATATATATATATATAATTTGAACGGTTATGTCAGGTACAGGAAAATAGATGTTTCCCTGGACCACTTGGAGTTTTTATATTGAAATATATTATATTAATGATCTATGGCAGTGTTCCTGCAACCCTTGGTTCCCAAGATGTTTTGGCCTACAACTCCCAGAATGCCGGGAGTTGTAGGCCAAAAACATCTGGGGACCCAAGGTTGGCAGAACACTGATCTATGGGATATATTATACAGAAGTAGTTAATATTGGTAAAATTAGTAAGATTTGTATTTTAGGAGTGGCAGCTAATCTATTTTTCACTGTCTTATGTTTAACATGACTTCACGGAATGTCGTCAAGGGGCTGCGGAATCCAAAAAACAGAACATAGTGCTTTCTAGGTTAAAGAGCATAATGCTGATGCGGCTTTTCTACTAGGGATGTACGTGTGACTCGATTGGGCAGTGGAAGCGGGGGGAACTCGCCCTGCTCGCCCCACGGAACTTACCTTTTCCCCGGTCTATTCTGCGATATAGACAGATGGGCATCTCTTAAGCTGAGTTTGTGGGGTAAGGTTAATGCACTTAAGATGAATATTATACCTAGGACTGTATATGTTTTACGTGGGATTCCTTGCTTATACCTGGCAATTATTTTCAAAAACATAATTCTTTGTTTTGCAAATTTTTCTGGGGTTCCTCGCCTCCACTAATTTCTTGAAAAGGATTTAACTTGCAACTAAAGAAGGTGGGTTTTGTTTCCAGATCTTGTCTTATATTATCGGGCTTATTTGTTGACTAGTTGTAAATTCTGGTCTTTCCACTTAGATTAGATTATCCACCTTGGTCAGTTTTTGGAATCCTTATGTCTGGATCCTCTCTCCAAATGGATGGCATTAGGGTCTCACTACACTAAAACAGATAGGGTGCCTCCTACATTACGGCAGTTAGAGAGGTGTGGCATATTATATCTCGTCAATTACAGTTTGACCCATTTTCTCTTGCCAACTGACTTTATGGGGGTAATCGGATTTTAAAAATTGGTAAGAAAATGTTCCTGTGGTGGACTTGGGCAGACAGGTTGATTTTTACTTGGATCAATTAGTGAATGTAGATGATGAGTTTTGGTCATTTTCGGCTTGCGTACTGGAATATAACTTACCTGCCTCAGCTGAATGGCAATACTTGCAATTGCAACATTTGTTAGAATCTAGGTTTGGTCCGGCTGCTTTTACAGCTTCAGAGCCTCCTTGCTATTGGATGCATTGATTGAGCTGGCTGAGCAGTTTATCGACCTACGATTCATGTTTATAAATACTTATTATAAGTGATAGGTATGATACACAGAGTCTTAAAGATGAATGGAATAGGGAATTAGATGCCTAATGTTGCCTAATCAATGGAACATTGTTTTGCATCTGTCTCAGAAGGATCTATGCATCTTATTCAGCAAAAACTTTTTACCCTGTCAAGATATATTGTATTTTGGAATAATGAACAATTATAGAGTTATTGGATTGTTTGGTCCATGGTGATGGGAGCACAATATTAGTTATGTGTGTATGTATTTCTTTGTATTGTTTAAAACAAAAAAAAGAATAAAAATATTTAAAAAAAAAAAAAACTTTTGTTTTGTGTTTATGGACACCACAACGTCTTTTTTAATAAGCGTTTGTCTAAGTCAGCTACCTGAGGTATAATACTGTGAATGCTTCATTTATCCCTATGTTTTGGCAATGCCCAGTGGTTGCTTCTTTTTGGGTAGAGGTCATAGTATGGATAAATCTAGCATTAGAATGCTCTTTAATATTTACCGATTCCTTTTAAATTATATACCTGCTGTATGGAATTTATCACAAGGACAATGAATGTGGATTTTCCACACCCTCTTGACAGCCAAAAGATTGATATTACAACACTGGAAAGATAAACGCTCACCTCCTATAACACAATGGATTGAGGATCTAATAACGCTTTCAACATTTGAGCAGGTGGTATTTAGACGCCACCTACAGATGGATAAATACATGGATATTTTGGTCTGCTTTTTCTGAAGTTTATGCATAACTATTTTTTATGGATAATTGTATTACTACATACTTGTTGATACTATGGATATATATTTTATACATATTTACTGTAAGTGATCCATTTAAAATACTGTAAGAAAATTGTAGTTTTGGTTGTTCTTTTATTTCTTTCTCTTCTTTTTTATGGTTTTGTTTTGTTTTGGTATAATTCACATTTAAAACACACACACACACACACATTCTTACCATAAGTGACTCATTTGACACAGTAGCAACAAGCAGTTCCCATGGAAGTCATTACAGTGTTTGTAGTGTGTGTGTGTGTGTGCTGTGTTCTCAGCAGTTTTGGAATTCATCAGCAGGATTTAATTTATTGGCAGGATTTGGTTGCTCATGTTAGGCTCCTAATTTTTATTTTTTTTAAAGTTGTGTTATTTTAAACATAGAAATATTAGCCTATTCCTTATACCATATGCCTAACACTCATGGAACCCAGAATCTGTTATAAAAATTGAAATAGATGTTGAATACTAAAGGAATAAAAATCTGGTGGTGGTTGTGTTTCTTTTCCCTACAGACCTAGTCATAAAAGTAGTCCACTTCTGTCCCTTTTCTGTTGAAGCCAAAGTATCTGCGTTTTTTTTTTTTTTTTTTTAACAGCTGAGCTGTTTCTGGATTAATGATTCTCAACTGGATTTCTTCACTGAGACTGGGAGAGGTTAGAGCTCCATGGAGGAGAGCCCCAGTAGAACATTTGCTTTGAATATATGAAGGTGCAAGTTCAGTTCCCAGCCTGTATAGTTAAAAACTTCAAGTTGAGTCCCCTGCCTCTGAGATAGCGGGGCTGTAAAACATTTCCGTCATAGGCCCCAGACAACTATTGTCAGCCAGAGCTGGTAGTACTATGATAGAGAGAGCATTGGACTGGCTCGGTTTAAGATAGCTTCTTCAATCTTCGTAAGGAGCTGGCTTGAATGTAACAACCCTAGCTTGCAAATCCATGGTTTTAGGAAGCTGGGAACAAGAGTCAGGCCCATGTGCTCCAGCCTGGCCAGTAGGGGCAGCCATCCCCCCCCCCAACAATGCTCCTGAGAATAACATATGTCATGGGCATTGTTTCCATTGGGCAATTGTATAGGGCCCCTGCTTGTTGTAAGTGGGGGGGGGAGTTTAAAACTCTTTGCTGTCTCATCTTAATAGTAAGCTCCACCAAAAATTACTAGAATTCAGCACCTTCTCTCCCCCATGAAAACTGCAGAAAAATGCCTTTCCATTTTTGGGGGATGGCCCTGCAAAGTGTTTGTTTAAACGGACCAGGATTGCAGCATCCAAGCCAGTTCATAAAGAAAGGAGGTGAAAGGAGGAGTCATGGGGAGTGCATGGACCAATTCTCGTTCCTGGCTTGCTAAATCATGGTTTAGCAAACCAGAATCATTTCATCTGAGAGAGGCCCTGGTTTCTTTTTTTCATTTTGCTCTAAAAATGTGTAGGAAGGAAGGAGGTTGGTCAATAGTGTTTAATCCTGAACATGCCTTGTTGCACCCAGCACCACTCCAGCTTCTGCCTCCTTCTTCTGCCCATATGAGCCTCCACATCCTGCTGAAGCTCTTTCTCAAGCTACACCCCTTTTTCTTCTTCTGATCCTCCTGTTATGTATGCCCTTTTGGCACCTGTTTCATTCACTGACTAATTTCTTCACTGTCTTTTGACTATCTGGTTTGGATGTTCTTTTTAAGACTTTGACGTAAGCCATATTCAGGCACTCGTAGCTCACATGTCTACCATCCCATGAGGGGGAGGGGGCATGTTCTCTGGCCCTCTGGTAAATTCCCATCCCACTGGCCTGGCCCCTACTGCAGTCCATCATGTGTTGGTTGGGAAGGTCTCAACCAGGGCGCCTGACTGTGTGGGTTCTAGATCACGCAGGGAGCCTTTGTACTTAGCACAGGCTTCCCACTTCAGACCTCCCTGACCAATGTGTGGATGTCATGCTTGGCTTTGGGAGGGGCCAGAGGCACAGCCCCTTCTACCCACATTATTCTGCTACAGTCATTGAGTTCAATCCTCTCAGTTATCCAGGTTTTGGATTCTTCTGTAGTGGAAGTTGTTCTCTCAGCTAGGATTGTGCCTAAGATAGCCACTTACACATCACCCAAAAAGAGGAGACAGACTTGCATAACATTTGCATATGCTAATCTATGAAGGGAGATCCACATTTAGAAATGATTGCTGTAGTTTAAACATAAATGCAGTACATCTCACCATAGTAACACGGACTGGTGGCCAAGTGACCTGTGTGCCTATGCGCTCTGCTGTTGCCCAGGCCCTGTGCATGGGCAGCTACAAGGCTCCTGCTCTCCTTTCTTAGGGCTCTTTATCTTTAAACAGACTTGGATGGTCAGCCCTTGAAATAGAGGACCATCCTCTGCAAAGTAGGACACATGGCCACCCTTGATGGCTTGTTGGAACTCTGCTGAGACTTGGCCTACAGATGTTGAAGAGGAAGGTGAATTCTGCGGTGATAGTATGGGCTGCATGACTCCTGACTGCAGGGAAGAATATGTTTCCCCCCTACATTTAAAAAACAAAACCCCACACTATCAGTTAACACACACCCCCAAGAACCCAGACCCCTTTGCACATCAGGCGACAATGTTCTGCTCCTTCCTGTGCTATTTTTTGCAGTAGTGTAACTTTTATGTAGCAGAGCTCTCAGAAATGACACCCCTATCTTGTACAGTCAATTCTACTACCTCGGTACACAACCACATCATTTCCACCTCTTTCTGTTATATGTGCAGCCCACACCGTAGGCCCCAGCCTCTTAGAAATTTGATTTAGTTCCATGCCTCTAAGACCCGCTGAAGACATCCAAAACTGCTAAAAGAACATTGGAAGCATTTTCTTCTAAATATATATATTTGAAACAAAAGCATGCAGTCTAAGCTATCCAAGTCATTGGGAGTTACAGTCAGATATGTAGATGGATGGATGGGCCTCTGCCAGTTTTCAGAACCAACCTTTAGACATGAGCTGTTCGAGGGATCAGAAAAATAACAAAAAGTAGTCTGGGCATTGGCCATCTGATCCTGTAAAGAGATTAACTATTGTCAAGCCTCTAGTTGTGTCCAATGGTACCTTTTTAAATATCCACACAAGCAGGAAGTGAAGCATAACATGGTACTAGTATTTCATGGCCAAAAAGAGAGAATTGTCTGCATTTCTATTCCATTGTCCTTGCATCCAAAGCAAAAACAAGCGTGTGTTGCAACATGATCCTCTTGCACTTTTGAACTTTTTCATTGTATACATTAAAGACCAAGGCTTTAGTTGAGGGAAAAGGTGGCTGTGAAGTGAACCCACTCAGTTCAAGTGATCTCTGCTAGTGTAATGCCATTAAATATATCATGCTTAGTTAATGCTCTGATTTCAGTAAGGATTCCCCTCCTCCCCAATTTCATCCAATATCCATGCACCTCCTGTTGTGGAAAGCTGAAATACTGGCTTTGGGTATTGGATTCACATTTACAATTCCTACCATATCATTTTGGTACAATCCACAGAGACATCCTTCTGACCCCACTGGAATGAGCAAGAGCTGAACAATATGGGGAGAATATGGGGTGGGTTAAGATTTTAAATTTTTTATATTGTTTTAAATGTATTTTATTGTTTTTATTCTATGTACATCACCCAGGGTGGCCGGTTGCCGGCCAGATGGGCGATAAATAAATAATAATAATAATAACAACAACAACAACAAGAGCTCCCTTCCCAGTGGGTTGTGTCCTCAGTAACTCACAAAGCAAACAAACAAATGCACAAACAACTTAGCCAAGTCCTAATAGCCATAAGATTTGCTCACAACAAGAAACAAAAAACAAGGAAAGGGAATTGGTGCCTTTATTAGTCTAACTAACATTCCAAATGTAGGAAGTTAATTTTTGAGTTGCTCAGATCTTTTCCTCTGGTGTGTAGGTGGTTAATGGGGCGGGGGGAGAGATGATGTTCCATACCTAGCCCAATGTTAACCCGATGCAGTACTCTGTGTGTCTGTGTCTGTGTGTATGTACAGAGACACAGAGACCTATTTTAATAGGATTATTGTTGAGGATTCAATCCCAGAATAAGTCCTGAACCTGGAAATTGAAGGCTGTATCCAAGGATATAAACTACAGGGTAACCAGCCAGACCAGGAAAGAACAATCTTGAACAACAATGGCAAAATTAGTATGTGATGAAGCTCAACAGCAAGCTCGGACCTCATCTGGGCAGTAAGAGGTTGCCCCCACTAGGTTTCCCAGTCTAAGAGAACTACACGTAACACCTATAACTTAGCATGCTGCCATATTACTAAATATCTCCATGACATCAGGAGTGCTACATCTTTCCCACATTTATTTATTTATTACATTTATACCCCACCTTTTTTCCTGCAAGGAACCCAAGGCGGCTTACATAATCCTCCTCCTCCTCCTCTCCATTTTACCCTCACAACAACCCTGTGAGGTTGTGAGGGATTGAGGCCTACACAGGATTGGGTTTGTCGAGGCCTACACAGGCTTCAGTTTGTTGAAGCCTGAAGGCCCAAACACTTGGATGGGAGGGGGAGTTTGAGAGTTTTAAGTTACCCAATAGAAGTTAAGAATTAGATCTCCTATTCAAGGTCACATGATTATAGCCTTCCATTCCTGGGAAGGATATATGTGTGTGGGGTGTGGTCAGCTAGCAGTTAGTGCTGAGAGAGAGCTAGAAGCAGAAGCAGTGAAACAGCAGAGAGAAGCAGAGAGAGAGAAAGAGAAACTGGCTGCATAGGAAATAGGTAGTCTGAAGTTTAACTAGAGAACCTTGGATTGTTTGTTTGTTTTATTTTATCATACTTGCTTTTGAATTATAACCACTCTATTAAGTAAATACCCAAATATTATAAGTAAAGTGTTGTTGTTTACCCTGGAGTTTGGAGTGACTTATTCACCACGTCTACAGCCTACACCCATGCTATTAGAAGCTGTAAAAGGACTTGATCTCCTAGAACGAGAGGGGCTTTGAGGGGAGGCAGAGATCTCCCAAAGGAAGGTTAAGGGGTCCCTGCAGTAGCGGAACCTTGACAGATGGTGGCAGCGGAGCGATCCTGAACAGTGAGATTAAGCACTCCAAACAGAAATTGGGTTTTTTTTACTAATAGAGCTGGCAAAAGCAGTGTATGTGTTAACTTCAGGACTGAGAAATAGGGACCCAGTGAGGCAATTAGGATGAGCCAGTGAGGCAATTAGGATGAGCCCTGTTCCCCTGGTTTCCCCAGCAAAAAATAGAGTACCGGGGTCCCGTCGCGTCACTTCCTCCTCTTCAGAGGCGGCGGCAGCCAGGGCGGGGGGAAGGTAGGTTGGTGGTGGTGGCAGCACGGGGGGGGGCTTGCAGAGCAGGGCTGCTTTGCTCCAGAGCCCCCCCCACGGCATGAGAGGGGGCGCTAAATTTCATTTCGCCTAGGGCGCCAAACTGCCCTGCACCGGTCCTGTTTAGAATAGGGAAAAAACTGCAGAAAATCCAGGGAACCACCAAACGATCAGTGATGGGGGAAAGGGGCGTAGCCATCTGAGGAACCCCAGAAGGCCAGATTGGGACCACGGGAGGGCTGGATTTGGCCCCTGGGCCTTAGTTTCACCACCCTTGCTTTAACATAATTGTCATAGACTGTATTTTTTGTATTTTATTTCCAACAGACCTCACTGTTTACCTTTATTTCTTACACACACGCACCCCTGCCAACTGAGCATGTTTTATGCATCTGATAAAGTGGACTCTAGTTTAAAAAAGCTCTTCCCATAATAAATATGTTAGCCTTTAAGGTGCCACAAGAGTCTTCTCCCCCCGCCCCTGCTTTAGCATGTCGTAGCTATCTATGAAAGCAAAATCTAAGAAAATTAACCACAGTTCAGTTACCCTCTCATCTGTTGTTTGTCTTGGGCCCTGATTTATCTCTCTGTGTACTGAGTTGCCCCCCCCCCCCCATTTAGATGTTGTAGGGCATCCAGAAGTGCACACAGCATATTTGGGTCTTTCCTTTCTTCCTCTGTAAACTTGCCAGCAGAGTTCTGTTCTCTGTAGATATCCATTTGCCGAATGCATATTAGAAAAATGAACCATTTCTTGGGCTGCACACTACTCATCTGCTTTTGGTCCTGCAAAGATCAGTTCCATTATCTCCACTCTTATTTGGCTTTCTGCCATGCTTCTAGTTTCAAAGCCACAACTGGCACATCTCTTACCTCGTGAAGGCCATGATGTATACCACTCAGTCACTATATAATTTCATCTGCTCCAGAAGCAGAGACCCAGAACAGCAAGACAGAACAAACAGAACACAGTTTCTTTACCTGGAATTCAGCACAGACTCTTTCCAAACTTTTCCTATTGGGTGATACTTGCTGAATCGGCTCACCAGGGCACATACTATGCATCATAGCTGGTTCTCTGAAAGAGGCCGCACACCAGGTATCTTGCTAACCATGGCTGCATTACAAATACAGGCCATGATTCAGCATACCGTTAAAAAAAAAAAACATAGCAAAACCAACTGCTAGCATTATAGAGTGAAACGGGCTGAGTATGACTCACGGAATCAAGCTTTGTGCCTAAGATGAAGCATTTAGATGAACACTTTGCCATTAGCATGCTGCCTTTGGGGCTGTTAAAAAGATGGAGCTCAGAGGAGAGGCAGTAACTGGCCAGCCGGAAGTACAGGAGGCATATGCATCAGCCACAAGAAATCACAAAAGGTAAACAGAACCAAGGTACTCATCATTTCCCGACCTCCTCGCCAAGGAAAGGGAGCTCAAATTAGCCTAAATGTAATGGTTTTATTTATTTATTTTGCAAATCTTTCTTCCAAAGAGCTTTAAGTGAATAGTTTATCAGCAGTTACTTCCAAAGCTCTCCCGTAAAAACAAAAACAAAGCCCCAGGTCCTGAGTGTATGGCCATAATGTCATATCAGCTTTTTGTTAAGAATTCTATTAGCACCTTTGCTCCCCCCCTTCCTTTTCCAAATTAAAGCAATATCACAACCAGAGGCTTTATAGATGAAAACTACCATTGCTTCATATGCTGGCAGTTTCCTTTTAGGAAGTTCTCAAGGGGACTCTTTTGCCGAGTTACTAACCTTAATACAGGCTTTAGGAAGACTTGTGTCTGCAATACAATTGGCTATTGCCAAATGTATGTACATTCCCAGGAAACACAGGAAAGTTTACTAAAGCATTAGTGACCTGAGGTGAATTGATGTCTCTCTCAAGGCTAACTGCTACAGCTTTATTTTTTGAGCCAGATATGCCTATTTAGAACACCATTCTTTTTCTGGGCTTCTTCCATTTTCCATAGAGCTGCAAAAGGGGAATTCTGAAAAATGGAAATGTTCTCTCTTTAACAGGCCTGTATGGTATTCAAAGAATACAAGATAAACAAACCATTTGTCTCCCAGTCATTCATCTAAGCTGGGGCAGACTACATGTTACATGCAAATCCATGTAAGAAAAACCTGATTCTGTTAAAATGAGGAGCCATCCATTTTTTTGACTTAAAATATCCCCGCAGCTGCTCTCCTTCTGGCTGGGTTCCAGTCTCCAGATGTGTCTTTACAAGGTTAAATATCTAAATCCCCTAAGGGGAGATATGCCACTGGGAAGGGAGATTTTGAGCAGAACACAAGGATTGGGAAAAGTTTACGCTACAGCTGTGCACAAATGGCCTCTTGAAATTCTCCACCGTATTTGTGGGTAGCGAAATTGGGGGGACAATTCCCACCAAATTTCTCTAGGGGACAGAGAAATTCCCCAACATTTTCTTATAGGGCTCACCACTGGCTAGGGTTGTAGCACAGATTCTTTCATTTTTTGTAAGGTGTTTGTGTGTGTGTGTTGTGCTACCACTGCAAGTCAACCGCATCAACTGTGTTGGCAGACTGGCTCCTATTTTGCATCCACCACAATGTAGGGGTGTGTGTGTGTGTGTGTGTGTGTGTGAGGGGGACGGGACTGCATTGCATCCAGCTCTGGGGAAGAGGTGGAGCTAGTGCTCTGTCAAAATCTGTCCCCCAATTTCCTGAAAGTTTTCCTTCTCCAATGAGAGTGGCTTTCAGTGTTCTGCCTCATTTTCAGGGTGTTTTATAATTTATTTTTGTTGTGTTTTTAAGCTTACATAATCACAGTGAGGCTGCTGCGTGTCCATTTTCTTTCTGTTAAACATTTCTCTGTTGCTCTGCAGCCTCCCAGGCTGCCTGTGATTCCTGATCTGAAAAAGCCCTGCAGGAGGAATTACCTCAGGATATTTCCCCCTGGGCTTTCATTGCAATGTGGAAAACCAAAGAGATTACAGGCTGCCAGAGAGATGATTGAACAATGAAAGTCAGGACACTCACACATGCTCCTCAGCCATCTCTTAAGTAAGGTAGGCACAAGAAACCTGAACCCAACCCATGAGAATTTCTCTGAAATTTTCTTCTCCTTTGAATTTCTTTCGAATGCAGTTTCTTTTCTGTCAAATAGAATGAGAATGGTAAGGGGAAAAATGTGGGAGAAATTTTTGGCACAGCGTTACTAGTTTACACACCACCTCCCCCTTCTCGCTGTTCTTCTGCTCAAAATTGCAATATCCCGACACTTCTTCCTCTTTTTTTCTTTTCTAAAGAGACCTCAGGCTTTTGTTTTGCACATCTGCATGTACCATGCTGTCAGATCCAGCATTTCTGTTGGGTGTTCAAGCAGTGTCAGTTGTTTGCAGTGCCTTTTTCCAGTTGTGCCCGTTTCCAGGAAAGATATGGCTTGGACACAGTTATCCATGCTCTAGAAACAACCTGGCTAGACTACTGTAGTGCATTGTACATGGGGCTGTCCTAAAACTTTATCCAGAAAAAAACAACTAATTAGGCCTGAACAGAAAGTTCTCAGTTAGGGATGGGCGACACTGAACTCAACCCACTTGTGCTCGGTGGACTTCAGCACACCTCACTGACTCGTGTGCTGAAAGTGGGGGCTTTTTTCACAGCTTTTGCTTTTAAAGCGGGCCATGATCTGTGTATTATTTTTTTTTAAAGGCAGGGAAATTTGCCTAAAATACAGCCATAACTTGCTCAGAATACAGCTGCAATTTGCACAAATTGCAGCTGTATTTTGCACAAATTGAGGCTGCATTTTAGGCAAATTTCCCTGCCTTAAAAAGATGAAATTCATGGCCCATTTTGAAAGCGGATGACCATATGCCGGCTCCACTCATGTCAGAGTGAGTCAGTGCCAGTGCTGGGTTGAAGGGCCAGAATCCAGGGGGCTGAGCCCAGTTAATCCACTGGATTTTGACACACACACCCAAGCAGGTTCCTCACACATCCCTACATCTCAATGTGTCAGGGCTGGACAGCAGTCTGGAATGAGTCAGGAGCCAGGAGTCTGGAACAAAAACTGATCAGGATTGGATGACAATCTTTCCCTACATAACGTAAGAACATAAAAAGAGCCATGCTGGATCAGAAGAAAAGCCTATCTAGTTCAGGATCCTGTTTCCCACAGTGACTGATCAAATGCTTTTGGGAAACCCACAAGCAGAACATGAGTGCAATGGCATCCCACACATACTGCTCGTGTTCTTGAACAATGGCCTCGGATATTGGCAGTAATATCATGATTAGTAGCCATTCGTGGCCATCTCAGATGCCATATGTACTGCTGCTGTGGCTATGCCATGATGGCATCATGTTAAAATAATGGCTGCCAGAAATACGTGAAGATTTTGCTTTTAGGTAGACCCTCTCTGAGCCAGAGTCAGGAAGAGACAAAGGTCACCCCCACATGATCCTTCTGTAAACCACAGAACTAATTCACTGGCAGAGGATGTTCCAGGATGTGAAACTGATGAGCTTTCAGCAGACAAGACTAGAGAAGGATGCCTCCTTCCTCGCCTCCCGCCCCGCCCGCGCGCTCTCCGAGAGAGAGTAAGTGAGCCAGGCAGGGGCAGAGAGCTGCGAGTGCGAGCGCTCCCCCCAGATGTTGCGCCCGGTGCGGCCGGCCCCCCCTGCACCCCCCACGCTACGCCTGGTTGGACTGGGACTCAGGAGATCCGGGTTCCAGTCCCCGCTCGGCCATGAAAACTCACTGGGTGACTCTGGGCCAGTCACTGACTCTCAGCCTAACCTACCTCACAGGGTTGTTGTGAGGATAAAATGGAGAGGAGGAGGAGGAGGAGGAGGATTATGTAAGCCGCCTTGGGTTCCTTGCAGGAAAAAAGGCGGGGTATAAATATAATAAATAATAATTAAAAAAACTGATATCTTTCACATCACTATCCCCTCTGTATCTGCTCATGGCTGAATTTTGAAGGATAAGTGAATTTTGATTTTCGTATTGATTCAAAACTGCTAAATTTGGTAAATTCACATTAAACTGTGAACTGAACTAATTTCTCCCCTATTCCTATCTGCACTGCATTTCATGGTCCTGGCAGTTACACTGCTCTTGGGAGGCCTGGTGGGTGCCATTTCCCCTGCCCCCTCCTCCCAAGGAGTCTCTAGGGTGAGAGCAGAAAGAGTTCCCCTCTCTGACTGGCTGCGTGATGATGCGGCCAATGTTTCCTGCATTAGACAGAAGAGCACAATTAATTCAAAATCTGGCAGTGAAATAAGTGAGAAAATCCCAATCATATTACAAAGAAATTACCACTAAAGTCATACAAGACAGGATTTCAGCTGCCTTGGGAATTTGGCTGTCTTGCTGACTCCAGAAATAATTGTTTACCCACCCAGTCATTTAGCCCTGTGAACAAAGTTTCCAGTGGCACCAACAGTGTGTAGGTAAGAAATGAAACGGCTTCCTCGTGTTTCTTATTCCTGCCCCTCCTGCAAAAAGCAGCCATTAGCAATACATCCTGAGTGCAATAACATTTTAGCACACTGGCAAAAGGACAACCGGGAGACTTGTGTGAACCCAGACAGATACCAAAATGAAATTCTTCCATGCTTTAGAATGACAAAATGCAACTATTTTCTTGCTGCATAATCTGGTAAGAAATGACTGATTGGAAAAGCATGGAATTATCCAGGTTTGTTGGCTTTTAGTAAACATGCAATATACGGTACACTGGATTGGGTGCTTCATTTGTTTCCCTGTAAAACTCTTTTATATAGTTGCATAGCAGAACCATAAGGATAAGGGCATTAAATTGCAAGCAATACAAATCAGGTTACATTAATTGCTGATGACAAGGAAATTTGGAATAATGCTACACATGGCCCTGAAAGTAGTGATAATTTTAATAACAGTGAAAAGTTCAGAGACTTCTCTTCTTTGAACACAGACTCCATGTGTTCACTTAAGTACTTTGGGTTGGATCCAGGATCTACATTCTACAGGAGGAAGGGACCTTCTGTGAGAGGAAAGGCTCCACTTGTGGTTGTGGAAGATTACACACACACACACACACACACACACACACACACCACAGCTCACCCAATTCAGCAGGTTCTCCTGACTCTCTATGTAGCATTTTCAGGGGGCTTGGGGGGGCACCTTGAGAAGGAGGGAATGCTGGGGAAGTGTGTTTCCATCAGCACAGTTGATTCAGCTTAAATCTGAATTCAACACATATAACCAAAACCTGTGGGCCAGGAAGGGTTTGCACACAGTGAAGGTGCTTTAAGTAGCAAAAAATGTTAACAGGGTTTGGGATCTATTATTTCATGTTTCCTTTACAATTGTCCCCAGCATCAGTTTCCTTCATTAAAACAAATAAAACTAAATGCTGATCATTGAGAGATCAGACAGTATTGACAGCTCCCTGCGAATTACTTGGGAAATTAGGCGAACAAATGTCAGCATACTGGAAGAAGCAAAGACTACTAGCGTTGAAAAAATGATCCTTCAACGCCAACTTCAGTGGACCGGTCATGTTGTTCGAATGCCTGACTGCCGTCTCCCAGAGCAGTTACTTTATTCCCAACTCAAGGATGGAAAGCGGAATATCGGTGGTCAGTATAAGAGGTTTAAAGATGTTCTTAAGACTAATCTAAAAAAATGCAATATAAACATCGAAAACTGGGAAGCTCTGGCCCACATGAACGATCTAAATGGAGGTTGGCCTTCCACAAAGGTTCCACGGACTTTGAAGAAGCCCGAGTGCAAAGTGAAAGGGAGAAACGTGCTAAGTGAAAAGCATGTCAAACGAATCCTTTACAGGACCATCTTCCATCTGGTAATCTGTGTCCTCACTGTGGGAAGCTGTGTGGATCTAGAATTGGCCTCCACAGTCACTTACAGACCCATCGCTAGAGTCTACACAATTTTATACAATTTCCTCTTTATATAATTTTCTTTTTGTAATTTTATCCTGGAAGATAATCTTACTGGGTCACGAGTGATCGCCTACACTATTGACAAATCACCAAATGATAGAGTCTGATTTTTTTTTAACCTTCCCTACTGCATTCAAACCCTTAAGGTGGTACAGCATGCAATCCGATACACCTGGGAGTAAGTCTGGGAGTAAATCCAATTGAATTCTATGGGCCTTACTTCTGAGTAGATGTGAAATGTCAGTATTGCTGAATTAGTATTTTTTTTTAGTATTTCCTATTAATAATATTAGCTGAATTGTTACTTCTTGTTTACATAATAGTAGCTAAACCCCCATTGTAACAAAATAATGTTGTAATGTTCTGTCTTTTCCCATAGAAGCTATTGGCTGCCTTTCATTTCAGTGGTGAGGAAGCACATTGCTAGTCTCTGGGACATAATTCAAGTGGGGGGGGGACCTTTTCCTTTCCCCATAAAACTGGGAAAGTTCAAGGGGCAGATTTTGGTCCCATTCCAATTGTGTCCCCAAGGGTCATGGTTTATTTTGTGCAATGGAAGAAATGTACAGCCTAGGATAGAGTGGTTAGGCTGTAGTGTGTTCTGCATGCTGAAAATGCAGTCCAGGCATGCTGAAAATGTTAGAAAGAAGAACAACACGTGCATTGCATTGCATTTAAGAACATAGGAAGAGGCGAAGAGCCATGCTGAATCAGACCCAAGACCTGTCCAGTCCAGCATTCTGTTCACACAGTCGCCAAGCAGCTGCCTGTGGGAAGCCCACAAGCAGGACACTCCCCCCCCGTTCATGTTCCCAGCAACTGGTACTGAGAGGCCTACTGCCGCCCTCCAATAAGGGAAGTAATATATAGCCATGATGACGAGCAGCTAATATCTTCCATGAATTTGTCTAATCCCCCTTTAAATCCATCTAAGTTGGTGGCCATCACTACATTTTGTGATAGTGAATTCCATAATTTAACTATGTGTGGTGGTGACCTTGTAGCGGTTCTGAATTTCCCACCATTTGACTTCACAGGTCCTAATATTATTTGTGGCTTGTCCTTTCCTTTGACTAACCATCCTTATTGCCACTACAAGTCTTCCCCTAATGCTGGTTCAAATATATGCTCGAGTCCCTGCTTAAACAGGGGGCCCTGTTTGCACCACGACAAGGGTGCCATGGCGGGAAAGGAGGAGGCTGGTGCGGCTGGCAGCTGCACGCCAGTGGTTCTGTACACACAGGGGCAGGGCCTGGGTTCATGGTTCTCAGCTCCCTCAACCCAATCAGTGGCACTAGTTGGACTTGGGGGAGGGCAGGCCCCCTGGGAGTGGGCTGGGAGGGTAGCTTTCCCTCCAGTCCACTCTGCAGCCGTAAAAGAGTACCATGGCCCGGGTTCCCCCCCCCCATGCACACAGTTGTCACAATCTTGCTCCCAACCCACCATTCCCCTTGGGTATGGTGGTTTCTTCCTGTGTGGCTGACTGCCAGCCACTGGTTACAGGGATGGGAAGGAATTTTACCTGCAGGCTTGTCTCACAGGGTTTTTGCCTTTCTCACAGGCAGCAATACAAGTTTGTTTAAAGTTATTTGCCAAGCAGCAATGCCACAACTTCAAGGCAGATGTTCTGCTACTAGGCAGGCCAGTGCCCTGGTCAAGGCTCAGATAGTCTCAGGAGTAACAAAGAGAGAAATCAGGCCAGTCCTGGGTCATACACAAGAGATCCAGTATAGTTAGCAGGAGAAGGGAGAGGCAAGGTCAAAGCAGTCCAGAGTTCAGTTCACAGAAGCCAGTTGTATCAAGCATCAAGGTCAGTCAGGGGGTGTCCAAAAAAGTGGTCCAAGGGGCAGCCAAGAGTCTAGCAACCTGTCAGGTCCAGAATAGCACAGGCAAAGCACAGAGGTAAAATGTGGTTGTCTACAGCACGGCTCTCCAACCTTGGGTCGCCAGATGTTGCTGGCCTACGGCTCCCAGCATGGCTGATGGCAAGGGATTCTGGGAGCTGTAGTCCAGCAACATCTGGGGATCCAAGGTTGGAGAGCCCTGGTCAACAGCAACAGGCTGGCTTCAGCTGTGCTAATTTATAGCTGGTCATTAATCAGCACAGCTGGTTAGGTCCACATGTTGCTTTTACGGGAGGCCCCACGCTGTGGCTTAGCTTCCTTTTGTTCTTTTGCTGCTCGTGTTTGATCCTATGCCGTTCACAGAGGAATGAAGTATCTCAGGCTCTGATTCTTGTATTTGTGGGAGCTCAGGAATGGCATGGGAGAGGCCAGGTTGCTCTTCTAATGGCTCCAGGGGAGGGCTGTCAGCTGAAGTCTCCAGTTCCTCACCTGGCTCTGGCTGGGGCCTGCTGTGCTGGGTCTCCCCTTCCTCTTCTTCATCAGATGAATCCTCCTCCAGGTAGGGCACATGGCATTGGGCTGGATCCAAGACAAAGGGGGAAAGGGTACATGCCCACGCCCTAACAGGAATGGGGGGGGCGTGGGGGGGCACAGGGCTGCAGCCCAGCTTGGGGGCTGGCATGCCAGTGCCACCTCCAGGGGAGCAGGGAAACCTGCAAGCAGCACACGTTTTTTTGAATCTGATGGTCCAGTACCTTTATATCATATGAAAGCAACTGCTGATCCTGTTAAAATTTACAGCTGGAGTTAACCAACTAGGGTACAGTCCCACACCTTTCTTTCTTTCAATAATTATTCCACTTTTGAAAGGGCAGTTACAGTGTGTTCTTGACAATAACTCTGCCAAAATCCAATAATGTGGAAAAAAGAATAGGAATAAGAATGACCTAGTAAAGGAGATCCATGTGAGTCAAACCAGCAGTGGCCACTTGGTTTGGAACATGAAGATAATGTTATGTTTCCATCATTGTCACTTTAGTTCCTTTTCAAGGTGTCTACAGGGTTTTTACAAAAGGCAGAATTTTAAAGGCCAAGGGTCACCTCCCAAGGGAGCAAGAAGACGAAGATGAAGACGAAGAAGAGGAGACTGTCAAAGGTTTGTTTTATCCTTGTTTCATTTTATTCCACACATACACATAATGCACACCTCAAATTAAGGACACAACAAGCTACATAAGTGTTGCCAAACTGTGAAAGAAGGAAAGAAAGAAAGCCCTTTGGGGTATCTTTCAAAAGTAGATAAAATCTATTTCTGGATAGAACTGCATCCTGGTTGGAATGTTTGAACTTTGTGTTCACTGGTCAGTGTTGACCATTCTTGTATCAGTCGTAAAAGCTTATGTATAAAGAATCCACTTCTGTTATCTCTTCCTCCCTTTTATTTCAGGAACTGGCATATCACAGGGGCCTTCCCTCCCACCCAGGTTTCACCTCTATAGGGGCATAATTCCTACCAGAAATTCACCTCTCAGACAGCCTTGCAGTGGGATCCATCTGTGAGAGCAGCCATAGAGCCTGAGAAGTTTACAATATACTGTCTGGCAACAAAGGAGTAACAGGGGGAGAACCCATATCACTCCCAAGTCATTGTGACTGGTTGGTGTGAAAGGAGGAAGAAGAGTGTATACATTCCAGTGATCCTGCAACTAATGGTAACATTGTTGGTGAAGAGAGAACAACTCAACTTCAGCTAGGAAACTTGCTATCCTGTGCAGCTACTTACTTCCACCAGCAGTCATAAGGCACAACTAGCTACACACTGAAATGATTCAGAGAATCCATCCCTCCAATGGGCTTATGATTGCTCAGCAAACCACCAGCCAGGTAGAGGGCAAAGGGGCAGCTGATATCCCACCTCCCAAAGGCCAGCTTAAATTTCCCATGTGGCAGCTTAAGTGAGAATGTATCTCAAATGGTTCACATATGTGGCTACAAAACATTATGCCATAGCCTTAAATAAGCTATGAATAAGCTTGAATAATCCTGGATGCTACTGAAATAAGCAGCATCCTTCATTCCATACTCACAATCACTTTATGCTCATATGTATGAGTGGAAAACGTCCACGATTTTAGTACTCTTCATTCACTATGATAATGATTACATAAGGGTGGTTAAAGTGTGTTAAAGCAGAATTAAGAGTCACATTATAGTTCTTTTTCAGCGCACAACAGCCCCATTTTTAGTGATTCCTGTTTGACTTTTAGCTGTGCTACTACACACTGAGCAAGTCATGTGAGTGCTGATGTCATGTGCTCAAGTGAGCATGTGTTTATTTTTGCATGTCACACTGCAGTTGTAAGGATGTGCAAAAAATAAAATAAGAAGCCAGTCAATCCACATTGACTTAAGTGTGTGGCATTCATACCAGTGACCCGGTGCAGACAGTTTGGTTAAAGATCAACATGACCTTACTCCAAAGCACAGCTGCCACACACTGAAAGCAACAACAGCATGGAAATAGTCTGTTAGCTGGATTAATGATTTATAGGTATGCACTGTGGGGCATTTCCCCAAATACTTTAGTTCTGTCTTTCCCCCTAGGTTTAGGAATAAATGACCTTTCAGGATGACAACCTTAGCTCAGAAAAATTACTAACTCACCAAGGACTTACGGCACCTAAAATAATAAGCATTTGACTCATGTTATATGATCTATAACATTCTTCCTACTCAGTTAGTGCTCTGTGTGCTTCTCACACCACACCATGTGGTTACGGATGGCAGGTATGGATGGCAAGTGGGACCTCCTTGGGGATGTCGTGGCTGCTACCTTAGGTGTTAAAAACAACAACACATCAACATGGGGCAGTGTCTGCCTCCTTTTATAACATGCAGAACCAGACAAAGGCTGGCAACAGAGTACAAATGTGCCAAAAGGATTGTAGATCATGGCTTGGCAACCAATTACAGTTATTATACAAATGTGTCAGGGATACCAGGGCTTCATCTACGAAGCCTTTGACTGACTGATGATTCTGCTCCATTTCAGCTGCAGATTTGGCCTAGCAAGGAGCTCCAATAGCGTATCCACCACTTTGCATGGCTCAGCACCCCTCCCCCACAAGGCACCAGACTAATCCTTGTTAATGACTCATGCTGGACATAACTCATCCATCATGTGCCCTCCCTGAGTTACAGATTGCTGAATCTGTAAGATCACTTTCTCTCACATTCATTTTTTTTTTTTTTTTAAGTCTCAAGTTTTCTCTCCTGGATATGAACTTTGTGAATTTGGGTAAATTCCTATAACAAAAATGAACTGAAATTCTTACCCATCTGTACCAGCCAAATTCAACAGATGCAGCTCATACCCTCCAACATTTCAGATGAAAATAGGGACACACATGTGAATTTGTAAGAGGTATAGTTAAGCAACATGAAGGTGTGATCAAGAGGGCGTGGCCAAGGGTATGGCCAGGCAACCAAAGGGCATGGTCAAGTACAAAAGTTAAGTGGCTTTTGTAATATCTCCCCCCTTACTTAAACCCTTAATTGTTGATATCTGGTGTTTTTCATGGGGGGGGGGGGTCAATGCTTGCAGGGCAATCTCTTTCCTTTTGTTTTAAAATGGTTAGGATTGGCACAAATTCAACAAGTGAAGCTTACCCACCCACCCCACCCCTCCAAACATGGAGGTTCAGAGCGAAGGAGAAGTTTCTTGCATTTCCTTCTGACATTGTAAACTCACCTGTTAGATGCACAGCTCTGTTAGGAAATAAAATCTTTGGCAATATAAAGATAGGAATCATGTGATAAATTCCCTCATTTACCTCTCCCTCCCTCTGTCCAGGCCACCAGGTGCAGCCTCCTTTTCAGCAGGTACTGTGTGTGTACATGCGTGTGCACACACACATCCTCCCAGCATCTGTCTCTCCATGGAGCTGTTTGGAGCTGTTCAAGGCTAAAAAGAGCTACATTTAAAGGGGCCATGCCATGGGCAAAATTGCAGCTAAGCTTGCAGTTGTAGCTTAGCTGCAATTTTTCCCATGGCATGGCCCCTTTAAGGGAAGTTTAAAAAGTTTAAATTCAGGACTCTGCATGACAAAGTGAGAAGCCAGGACAGCTTAAGGGTTTTCGTGACAGTCCTGGAATTTTCGGGGCAGTTGGAGACTATGACAGCTATTCCCAGTGTCGAGAGGACCATGATGTGCCTGCCTGTCTGCCTGCCTGCCTGCCTGCCATGTAGCTGTTAAAGATGAGCCTGTCAGAAAAAAAGGAGGTGGCAACCCTAATTAAGCCCTGGCATGGTTGCCTGCACAGGGATTCAAAGTGGGACTTTTAAGAACAAAGCAGTTCAAGCCCTAGGCCTAGGCGGACAAATTGGCCAGTTTCTCCCCCCCCCCCATTTTTAAAATGTCATTCTTTTTCTCCTGAATATGGAGATCTTTGCGAAGGAATTTTGGTAAATACTGATCAAAACTGAACTGAAACAAAATCCTCACCTATCCCTACCCTGAGTTAGCTGGACCTGCCTTGCCAGCTAGCCTGCTGGAGCGTTGGGACTAGGCCTTGGCTGTGGAGGCCTGCTCCACAGGCACCAAGTATCCAGGCAGTGGCTGCACAGCTAGTTTAGTCCCCACAAAGGTGTGGCTGCCAGTGGCAACCAGCTTGAGGGATAGCGAGGCAGGTAGGGCCACAAAACAAAGCTTCTGGGTCTGTCAGGATAGAGAACCTTTTGCTTTCAGGAAGAGGTGGCAGGAGGGGGCAGCAGAGGAGAGCAGAGAAGGAGTGGAGGCACCTACCCACTTACCACCACAGGACCAGCATGTCAGGTGCCAGTCAAAGTCCACTTCTGCTTTGCCAAGGCTCCCTCCTTGGTGGGTCCCTTTCCCACCAGACTGCCTATCTCAGACCCCACCAGAGGGTCTGAGGTCTCCAGTATAACTGGCATAAGTCCCAAAGAGACCAAAGCTCCTCTCCCCCCCCCTTAAGATTATGTTCCCCCGAGGCATGTACTGTTAACATGTGCTTCGGTATTTTGCGTATGCCCAGCCTCCGTCTTTACTTATCTTACCTATCTAGAAGCAAAGGATTGACTCTGCCTGGACAAACAGCAGCCATCATCACCCCCAGATAGCTAGGCCTCATAAGGTCATGTCCTAAATTCAAGCACCCAGAGTACTTGCCTTCATTCTCTCTCCTTCTGGGATGGATGGGTACAACTCCTGGTGCAGTCTTCGAAAAAAATTGTTTTTCTGAAAATTGTCAGGGTTCCACAAATGCAGATCTTCTAGGGAAGCTGATTCCAGAGAAAAGGGCAACCACAGAGAAGGCCTCATTCCATTCTTCACCAAATCTCACCTTGTGCAAAGAAAAAATTCTGAGCAGGTCTCTCTGGGCCTCCATAGATAGCTGGTTCATGTGGATACAATTTATTTATTCATTCATTTGTTACATTTATATCCCACTTTTTCCTCCAAGCAGCCCAAGGCAGCTTACATGATCCTCCTCTCCATTTTATCCTCACAACAACCCTGTGAGGTAGGTTAGGCTGAGAGTTAGCAACTGGCCCAAAGTCACCCAGTGAGCTTCATGGCTGAATGGAGACTTGAATCTAGGACTCCCCAGTACAACAGGCCAATTGCAGCCAGGTAAAATCCATATCAGAAAGGAGAATTAGGACTACCGGTATTCAGTTTCCACTTAGCGGGATTTCAGTATCACATTTCCAGAACACATTTTCAGCATGTACCTTGCACTTCCCAATAATTACAGCCTCCCCAAGATTTCTTTTTAATTCCTTTTGACATTGGATGGCTTCAGTGTATGATGATATGGTTATGGAATCTAATTATTTCAATATTAATTTATTACTGTCATTTAGATGGAATGTTAATTATTACTCAAACAGATAACCATGTGGCTGTCACAACTTTTAAGAACTAATTTCAATTTGAACTTGACATCAATATAAACATGACAATAGCATTTTGCCATTACATATTGCCATCATGTATTTTCCTTTTCTCATGGGAGCTGACATAATATGATTCATAATGATAGCTTTAATATACATCCATGCATAACAATAAGGAGTTATAATAATATTATCATACATAATATTATCTGTATTGGATCTGTCAACATTAATAACCAAAATTCCTTCCTTTATGTGGCATACATTTTCATGTGTCTATAATTGTCTTCATTAATACCCTTTTATGATTACTATTAAGCTCATGTGCCAAACCCCTTTTATTATGCAAATGAGAGCTATAGCACACACTCAAAGGCAGTGGTTCCCAATACATCACTTTTATCTTTTAATAAGTCTTATAAAAAGCAAGCCAGTTAAAAACTTAGCCCTATTAATTAAATTTGGTTTTGCACTGCTGAACTAAAAATGATCCTGGTCTAAGGTATCCAGTGCACAAAGCCATTGCTTATACATCCCCCTGATTTATCTATATAATCTCTTGCAGCAAAAACCATACTTAGAGTATATCAGTCTCTGCTGGCAAGTAATGAAATGAAGGAAATGCACATCCGAAGGGGAAACCTACTCCATCTCTTTTGACACCTAGCCACAACCAGGCACATTGAGGTGGTCATAAAGGCGTTTCCAAATGATACATAGGAGTTAGAAGGCATGTGGCAGATTTCACTCTTCACGGAGACTTTCCGCACACGTTTATTGTTTTATGATGGAAGCGTAACAGGTTTTCTTTCTAAAATCAAGCTTTTTATTTACAGTCCAGTCGTTTAAAACAAGAGCAAAGAAAACGATGTCACTGACATCTGTGAAAAGCTTCAGAGCAATAAAGGTGTCTACTTGTGATGAGATCTAAGCCAATGACAGCGTGGCCCCGCAGGGAGGTCTTCATAGGCTGTACATCTTCCATTGACCTGAATCATCAAAGACCTCATTGGCTTTACATCACAGTGCAATCTCCTGGATTTTGCTCCTTTTAAACCAACAAGAAAGGGGAAAAATCAGCTGTTCAAATTAGGACAACAACCCACTCAAGCTGAAAACACAAATGCCAGAGGACTACCTGCAGGCCTTGTAATCCCAAAGACAAATAACATTATCCTTGCACTTTACACTCTGGGTTATTACAAACAGGGCAGTTTCTCAGGTTCTTTTCTCTAGAAAGAGGGATACTCCTGTGAATCAGTCCTATGTCTGAATTTACATGCTTTCTCAAGAAAGTGGGGGTGAGGAATGCATGCTATTCCACAGATTGCCTCCCTTAAAATGGCACCGATTTAAAGAAGGACCAAGCAGAATTCAGGCTTGCAGGGCCTACTTAGTGCTTTGCTTTTGTTTTGTTTTTGGTTTGTAGGCTTTTACTAGAATCCTGTGGTCTACCAATCAGGTGCAAAAGTGGCTCAGGAATGGGGAACCTACACTTAGAATTAAGGAAGAAGAGGGCTTCTGAGTACACACTGAGCCCAGGAATTTACTTTCAGTGCCAGAACTGAGTTCACAGTTCAGTTCACACAAAAGTCCAATGCTTGTTCTTCCCCATCCCCCACAAGCTTTCCTTCTTATCTCTCAGCAGCCTAATTTAGAAGGGGTGGGACAGCTTCTTGTTCTTGCTGTTGCTAAACAATTGAGAGTGAGGAACCCATGGTGATCTACTGCAAATCACCCAGAGATCTATCTACCACTAGCTCCTGATCTACCTTCTGCCCACTCCTGCTTTAAAGTACAGTCATGCCTTGGATTGAGAGCATAATTCATTCCGGAAACATGCTTGTAATCCAAAACACCCTTATATCAAAAAGAAATTCCCCCAAAAAAATTTGTACAGAGATTTTTAATTTAAGCCGTACTACAGTACTTGTATTGCAAGATGTCGCTTGTATATCAAGTCAATTGTTTAAAAATAAATATTTAAAAATTTGCTTGTCTTGCAAAATGCTCTCAAACCAAGTTACTTGCAATCCAAGGTATTACTGTATAGGTGATCTGCAAGAGGTTTGTCAAGAGCCAGGTAGAGATATGTGGAGATTGTGCTTCAGATCGCCTCCCTCAAAATGGAAGTTGCCAATGTAAAGGAGGTGATGTATCTGTGATAGGTTAGGCTGACAGGTTTGTAATTTCTCAGATCCCCTCCTGGATCCTTTAAAAATTACATTTGCAGTGGCTACCTTGCATTGCATTGGCTATCTTCCAATTCTCTGGTAAGAAGGCTGGTCTTAATAACCAGTTGCATTTTTTTTTTAAAGGAATCCGCAATTTTCCATTTGAGTTCTTAAAGAACTCTTGGGTAAATATCACCTGGTCCTGGTGACTTGTTAATCTGCAATTTATCAATCAGCACCCAAGTGTCATTCTTCATTGTCTTTGACATAGCTCCTCAAATACCATTTCCAAAACAATGGTTTGGATGCAAGATGCAACCAGACATTTTCCACAGTTAAAACCAGTGCAAAGAACTGTGTTTACAGAATTCATGTAGCCTTTCCTATCTATCCTCCTTCAGTAATCCTTTCACACCTTTGTCCTCTAAATGCCTTACCACCTTACTGGCTGTTTTCTTGCTCCTGAAGCATTTAAAATGTTTGTTTGATCTTGCTCTTAAAATTCCGACATTGTTTGCCTTATCATCAGTTCATATTTGTTTTGTAAGAGTTTGCTCTTTTTTATTTTCTCATTCGGACAACACTTCTGCTTTTTAAAGGAAACCTTCTCGTCTTTTTCGGTTTCTTTAACATTGCTATTTAAACACACTGGCATTCCCGTTCATCACGTAATAGTATGTCTACTAGTATATAATAGAGGCTTCCTGATTTGACCTCCTTGACTCTCCCTTTCAACTTCCTCAAACACACTCGCACAACAAACACACACACATTATTTTTATTCCATTTTGAGAAATAACAAATGCATTATACAAACATGGTCAGTGTGAGAAAATATCATCACAAAAATAAATTAAATAACCAACCACTAAAAAGGCTACCCCACCCCAAGCACACACACACACACACACCATATAGTCCACCACTGTCAATATAAGGACAGATGTTTCAAATTTCTTTTAAGTAAAACCTTCATTTTTGAAAAATTACTTTTTCTGAAGTGTAAACGGATGTATATGACACTCACATATATGTTGAATCTGAATGTGTGGTGGTCACTGTCCCCCAGCAGTTCTGCCACAATTATAACTCTAGCCAGATCCTGGGCTAGAAATCAAGGGTTGCGCATGCCCTCTTGACTAACATGTTGTAAGGCAAATATATGATGGAAACAGTTCTAAGGCAAATCATGTATCATGTCTAAAATGTTTGTCTCCTTATTATGACTTGAATGTACATTTACCCAGTCAATGTGAGTATAACTGAAGGCAAACATTATCACAATCTTTTCTCTTTTGGCTGCTTCGTTGATATTTTTTGCCATCTCAAAATCACTATCAGAACTTTGGTTAGTGGGGATGATAGTTAAGTTTTGATCAAATTTGTTTCTCCTCTGCTTTTCAAACATTTATTGGACAGGCCTGTGGCTCATGCTCAGCTTGTCTGAGTGTGGAAAGCTAAGCAGGGTCAGGCCTGGTTATTACCTGGATGGGAGACCCCTCCTCTAGTTTCCTGCATTGAGCAGGGGGTTGGACTCGATGGCCTTGTAGGCGCCTTCCAACTCTATGATCTATGAATCTATGAAATGTACCTATTGCCCTCTTTGACAAATAGATCAGCTTTCCCCAGCCTGGTGTCCTTCAGTTGTGTTGGACTACAACTCCCAGCATTCCTGACTATTGGTCATGCAAGCTGGGGATGATGGGAGTTTTAAGTCCAAAACATCTGGAGGGCACCAAGTTGGGGAAGGCTGTTATAGAGCAATGTCACCACGAGGCCCAGTGTCAACGGTAGGCATGGTTGGGCACCTGCCAAAGGCCCACAACCCAGCAGGGACCCATGGAAAGAGGCTCTTAGACTTGCTCCTCTTCTTCACCATTGCAGCCTGCTTGTTCACCTGCCTCTCTCTCTGGCCCACAGAAGGGTGGTAGTGAGAAGGAGAACAGTGGATGCTGTGGCGGAGTGACAGGCAGAAGCCCGGGGAGGGGCCAACCTGAACATTCCAGAGGCTCTGATTGGTTGAAGCAGAGAGCATAGAACCCCAGGGAGTTGGCAGTTAAGGGGAGTCGGTGGGAGAGAGTGGGTTCGAGTGAGAGAGGGAGTGGAAGGTTAATAGAGTAGGTAGGGAAAGGTGGTACTGAAGAGAAGAGTTCAGACAGGAAATCTAGTAACTAAGTTGTGAGAAAGCAAACGTGAAGGTGTTAGTAGAGAATAGTTCACAGGAGTTTCCGCTTAGGGAGTGAAGGACCTTCTGTCTGAGGAAGAAGGTGAAGCTCTGGACTAGTGACAGGGACAGTTAAGTTCCCTGGTCTGATACTGTAACTTCAAGTAACCAAGCCAAGTTGATACAAAGAGCACTGTATAACATCTGCCTGCCTTTAACCTGAATCTAAGCAAAGAACAAGTTTGAATTAACTGTTGAAAATCCAAATTATCTGTACCTGAGTTGAATATCAGTTTAGAGACTTTGTTGGAACAATAAATCAATCTTTTTATTCAAAGTTCTAAGTCTCCAGAGTCTGACTGGTAGACAGGAAAGTTAGAAGTGAATTAACGGAGGGGCACCCTACTTCAAGTAATCAAGTAAAACAAACTGCTCTTAATAAAGACAAACAAACGTGGGTGAACAGCTACATATAAGCCCTAAGACATATCATCAGCTAATGCAGCTTAAGAAGACAGCTTTGAGTCTGAAGTGACCCATACAAGGTGGCACTTGGTGAGAGCGAAGTACACATTGAGGGTGTGGACTTTGAAGGAGGGGTCCCGTCCACAGCCTACTTGCTCACTGGCTTTCTGCCTGTCAAGCAAACAAGTGGTAGCAATGATTAGAGAAAAGATTAGGAGCAGGAGCAACTAATGACAACGGCAGTGAGAAGTTAGACTCCCTGAGGGAGGGTGCCCATTGAGGGTGTCTTGCCCAAGGGACTTCAAGAGCCAGCACTGGCCACCACCAATGCAACCACTTTCTCTGACTTTTCTGTAGATATTATATCAAGGGATAACTGTATTCTACTGATACAGAGCATCTCCCCTGTAACAATTAAGACAGAGCTGCTTCCATCTATCATTTCAGAAGAATTTCAGGACTCCCATTTAGAGGCTACTTGAGGAATCCAATCTTTGCGAATTCCAATATGAACTGTCCTGATGTGCTCCTTCTGGACTAATGTGTGTATCGAAGTGTTCTGACAGAGTTCTCAGCTAAAAATATAGACATCAAAATAGATTTTAAAATGCCTATTTTGAGATAAAATACTTTTAGAAATGTGTATTTTGAGAGAGAATATGTATAGAAATTTTCACTGAAAATGCATTTTAAAATACGCAGATTAATGGGAAACAGAATGTAAAGGATTTATGGGTGAACACATGCAACAATGACATGGCTTAGAAATATACTGCTTCTTCCATCTCTAGTCCCCCACCCCCTAAAAAAAATCCTCGCTGTTGGGTCTTGCTTTGCTGCTAGGGACTATTTTATTGTGGTTTTATGCTACTGATATTTTGTATTAAAAATTATTATTTTGATCCCCATGGAGGTTCTTCTAAAATTGTATTGGTTTAATTGCTTTATTGTTGTATTTATTGTTAGCCACCTTGATCTTTTGGGTGGGGTGAATATATATAAGTATAAATAAAATGAAAAACAAACAAGCAGTGGGCCTTTGCAGTAGTGTAGGGGAAGCTTGGATTTCTGTTAACACATCCCTGGGATTGACCAAAGTATAATGTGTAAATCTGGCCACAGTCCCAGTTATGTTAAGTTGAAAGTACATGAGAATAAATTCAAAGGGCTAGGTGCTTTGATTCCATTAGCAACATGTTTCATATTAACCATATAATTAGGAAGCGTGATGGGGTGTTTTACAAGGATAACAATGGTGCCATGATGATGAAGAACTGGCTGCAATACAACGTGAGCAGAGCGGAGAAACAAATCCTGTTTCTGTAACAGATGCTGGGATATATGTGGCAAATAGCAGCAAAACCTCCATGCTGGTGCTGCTGTTGTATTAGGCTACTACTGGTCCGAAAATGTTTGGGAAACAGGTTGAGACTATGAGATGAATTATTCCCTGTGGAGAGCTATAGATATGGAGATGTACTCAGTGGTGTCAATCCTTCAGAGGCAGGCACAGGCACTGATGCACCCCCCACCCACCCCCACTGCAGCCCCAAATCTGCTGCAGGGACAGGAAAGTCCCATTGCCATTGCATGAGTGGAAGTCCACTTGCACTAACATTGGATGGAGCCCATGGGGAGGAACATGTATGGACTGTACCATAGCTCATAAAAGACCAGAGCTGTACTGGGGCAGGTAGAGAGTCAGGTGCAGAAAGAGCATTGCCACCTATAAGGGATATAAAGGGGAAAGTGGGTAGCTTTATTGGCACTGGGGCACCTCTGCATCTCTCCAGCCTGACAGGTGTTATCAGCACTGTCAGAAGCTGACAGTGAGGATCAGGTGATGTACACACGGTGGCAGAGGAGCATGCACCTTGGATGTCATATGTGGTGTCCCCCTGCCAGAAAACAACAAATCTGTGTTTGTGTGGCTCACACTGGCTCAGCTTGTCTGAGCGTGGCAAGCTAAGCAGGGTCAGGCCTGGTTATTACTTGGATGGGAGACCCCTTCTCTAGTTTCCTGCATTGAGCAGGGGGTTGGGCTCGATGGCCTTGTAGGCCCCTTCCAACTCTATGAATCTATAAGATCTATCTATAAGACCCCTTTCTGAATTGGCTACGTTCTTAATAATGTTCAGTCTGTTTAGTAAGTTCTAACTTGCACAAGAACTTAAAATGTTTCAATTAATACCACAAAGCTCAAATGCTAAATGTACGATTTATGCAGTGTAATTATGGGTGCCTGGAGGGGAATATTACAGACAAGAAGGGTTTTTTTTTAACCTCAGAAAGGTGTTTCTGTCTCCAAATCACCCATTTTACTATGAGAAAAACCTCTGTAATTGAGCCTGAGTATTATTGTAGATTTCAGTAGTATTTCAAGGACACTATTCTGAAGTGAGCAGTGTGTAGACTGCAGCTCAAATGCTTTGTAAGTTGGAGGTTAACCAGGGAGAAACCGCTTGAATTGCTAATGGTCTGATTTTATAAAGATACATGGAAACATATTTAAAGTACTCATGAGCCATTGATTTCCCAGAACAGGCTCCACCTACAATTGTGGATAGTGAAGTAAATATTATGCTTAGAAGGAGCATATAAATGTATATAAATGGATACAAATGTTTAAATCATTCAAACTATTGCCAAAGTTGAGATTCAGGCACCCACTTTTCCTCATGTGATTGAAAATATAGGTATGATTCTGCCAGCGTGGCTCAGGCAAGTTTCTCATTGCCCTGCGAGTCTGCTGGAGCAAAGTTTCAACAGGTACATTTTTGGATCACATTACATTCTGGAATCTAAAACAAAATGTGCCAGTTTATGGTGATATGTGCCAGTATGAAGCATATAAAGTAAACCCAAGGGTTTTTCAGTATGAGAGTCCCAAATGCTCATATTGCCTTCTTTGCAAGAAGAACAGTCAGCAGAGGTTGGGGATGAAGGCATGAATAGCATGCAAAGAAGCTGAAGAAGCCTTTTTGCCCTAAAGAAGTTTTAAAGAAACCCATAATCACTGTATCATGCTGAGTCTTGTCATGACCAGAATCAGGAAACATCATGAGAAAAGTTTCAAGATGTCATTAATATGGAGAAACATGCATCATCATCATCATCATCATCATCATCATCATCATCATCATCATCTACATTTATATCCTGCTTTTTCCCCTCTTGCAAAGAACCCAAGGTGGCTTACATGTTCCTCCTCTCCTCCATTTTATCCTCACAACAACCCTGTGAGGTAGGTTAGGCTGAGAGTCAGTGACTAGCCCAAAGTCACCCAGTAAGCTTCATGTCCAAGTAGGGACTAGAACCCAGATCTCCTGAGTCCTAGTCCAACAGTCTAACCACTACACTACTCTGGCTCACAGATATGCAAAGGAAGCTGAGAAAAACTTCCTGGGATCAAATGTAAGAGAACTTCCTTGTCTGTCTCCATCCTCTAAACTGACTGCTTGCCTGTTTCTTAATGACCTGGCCATTGACTTCCTCTTTGGTTTCCATGCTCAATTCGTTCCCAAACTTTGGTACCTTCTTGCAGTTGAACATATTATGGATCTATATTGCATTATCTACTCTGTTTGTAGCATATACTTTGGGCTCCTTGGTGCAGGATTTGATTATTATTTCTTTGCCTTTCCGTATTTCTTTATCTTTGTTTTGAGGTACAACATCAATATTTTCACTGGGGCACACATCTTCCTTCAGAATACTGAATATCAGGCCTAAAACTGGATTGGGGGCAGAAGCTGAGAATTATGAAAGAAAATCTATTCCTATTCTTTAGGAAACATTTCTCAAGCATATCTGCCTGAACATTTATTGATCTGTGGTATTCAGTTTCAAATACCAAACCACAAAGAAACTCCATTTGAATATTGGTAATAGATGTTAGATGACTCCACAGATATTACCCAATACTAAAATGTGGGCAGAGAATCTGTGTAATTAGAGTTACTTATTCAGTGATCATAATCCCTGGTGGGTTTAAGACATGAGGCTATCTCATATTGGCTTAAACTCCACAAAGCCAGGAAATTGGAAGCTAAGGCAGCTGCTTTAACAGATGTGCCCTGCCATGAACACTAAATGATGTTGAGCAATGTGACAAATGGTGCTTTCTTACAACTTACCCTCCATGCATACACATTTTTCCTTGGTATCTCAGGCCCAAATCCACATGGGGACAATGGAGTGCCTGGGACCAGCAAAGATGCCCCACATTATCCTGGCTCTCTCTTGCCTTATGAAGCATCTGAGCCTTATTTATTTATTTATTATATTTATACCCCGCCCTTTTTCCTGCAAGGAACCCAAGGCAGCTTACACAGTCCTCCCCCTTCTCTCCATTTTATCATTTTATCCTCACAACAACCCTGTGAGGTAGGTTAGGCTGAGTGAGTTGTTTTCCTTGTTCATGCTGGCGAACAAGTCAGCTAGCCCAGCTCCTCTTCCTTCTTGCTCCTCACGTTACCACCAAGTAGACATCTTTATTCCCCGGCAGCCTCCACAAACAGCCCATTACAGAGCAATCTTTTGGTCATCTAGCTCACAGGATGGAATGCTCTTATGTCAGAGCAGACGAAGAATCCAATGCCCTCCTGGCAAGAGCCAGGCAGGGCCAGAGGAACGAAGGAGGTGTTTTTGCAACTTCCCATGCTGTGTTCACCCTTCCTTGGTATTGGAAAGAGTCTGCTATGAGTTCTTCATTCCCCTCTACCCTGAAGTGAGAACATAGTGCAGGATGATGACATCACTCTAGCACAGTGTTCTCCAACCTTGGGTCCCCAGATGTTTTTGGCCTACAACTCCCAGCATGCCCCAGCTGGGGCATGCTGGGAGTTGTAGGCCAAAAACATCTGGGGACCCAAGGTTGGAGAACACTGCTCTAGCATGAGCATGCTTATTATTATTCATCACATTTGTAGCTCACTTTTCCACCACCAAGGAGCCCCTACTTTGTCCTCCTGGCATCCCTCTAAGGCAGCTTTTCCCAACCTACAGCTACAGCTCCCATCAGCCTCAGCCAGCTGGCCATTGGTCAAGGATGATGGGAGTTGTAGTCCAAAACATCTGGAGGGCACCAGCTTGGGGAAGGCTCCCCTACAGTAGACCGAGAGATAGTGCCTTTCCCAAGGCCACTTGGTGAAATTCATGCTGGAGAGGGACTTGAATTCAGCTCTACCTGGTTGAAGTTGAACATCCTATGCACTACATCACACCAATGTTTTAGCTGTACTGATCTCTCCCCAGTTAGCTGATTTCCTATGCAGAAGCCACTGCCTGTTATTACATTTTTCATAGAGACATAATTTTAAACTGGACTTGATAAGAATCACTTTCTTACAAGGCTTTCCTGAACTATTGGGCATAGGTTTTATCGCCTCTGACTTATGCAATTGCAGTTTAAATTATAGGCTTAAACTGAAAGGGCAAAATATTAATAAATATGATTCTGCTGCTATATATATATATATATATATATATATGGAAGCCAATGTTGAAGCACCAATTTATACATAGAAAACGGAGGGATTTGAGAATAGTGAATAAATAACCAAGATGACATTTAATTCTTAAATCACACCATTGTGGATAACACGATTGAAGCTCTATTCTGATCAGAATGAAAAATGGCCTGCTGCTCATGCTCATATGCTCTTCCTGTTCTACATATTTTTAAATGGCAGCCCTTCTACACTACATAGCTAATAGAGCAACTTTCCCCACCATGGTGCCCTGAAGATGTTTAGGTGCTATCCAGATGTTTTCCCCACTGAAGCCCTCCAGATGCTTGCTAGGGCAGATGAAAGTTGCTCACTAAAACATCTGGAGGGCACCAGGTTGGGGGAGGTTGTAACAGAGAGACGGAGCCCTACCACTGAGTGGAGCAGCCACCCCAGGCACATGATCTTGGGCAGGAGTAGGCAACCTGGTGCTTTCCAGATGTTTTGAACTACAACTCCCATAAGCTCCAGCCAACATGGCCAGAGGTCAGAGATTATGGGACCTGTAGTCCAAAACATTTAGAGGGTGCCAGGGCGCCAACCTCTGATTTAGGGTGTGATGAAAGGGCAGTAAATTTGTCAGTTATTTCATTTATTATTGTTGTCTTTATTACAGCCAGGGAGAGGCACTTGTGAGATTTTCTGCTTCAAATACCAAAATAACTTGGCCACCCTTGGGTACTGTGCACTTTGACTTGGTGTGTGTGTGTGTGTGTGTGTGTGTCACCTGGTGTTCTACCTGTGGCAGCAAAATGACTTGGACCAGCCCTGAGTTAGTTTTGTGCATGGCTCTATCAAAATAAAATGCAAAAGGTCTCAGTATCCAATCTTATTCTTATCAGCAATGTTTGTCCAAGATTCACAGTCACTCTTAAAGCTGTATAAATATGTATGGAGTTTAGAAGTAAAACCAGCAGTAGCAGGGAGGTGGAATTTGAAGGAGGAACAGGAAGTGAGGAGGAGGAGGAGACAGAGTTGAGTGTTGGCGGGGCAAGGAAAGAGCAGGAGGCCCTGTAACTGTTTGCTAAGAAACCATCTTAATAAAGCACACTGTTTATATGAAGTTGGGAGTGGCTCCTTTGATTACATAAACAATGTCACATGAAACAAAAGCAAAGTAACAAATCTATGGCGTGAACCTGGCACCAGAAAAGGAGGCCTGAAGGGACTGAGATCACGCTTACCAGCACTGCCCACAACTGCCAAACATTCATGGTCCCAACTGTGCAAGGCCTATATTCATTCATCCCAAGGTGCAATAAACCTTCCATTTTCACAGGATACAGGTAGTGTAAGAGCCTAGTACAAGCATATGTGCATAGGCCCCTTGTGCAGATGGGATGTTGAATACCTGGAGGTTGCTGGCAGGAGGACCAGCAGCTACAATTCTCTTCCTTCCCCCATACATATTGAATGTCTACCAGTGGCACCACCAGGGCAGAAGTTCAAGGCCCCACTCAGCAGACTGAGCAGGAGGACCTCCAAATGCAGCAGGGCTGGTTTACCCCATGCTGAAGTCAGTGAAGTAATGCACATTCGCATCTAAAGAGGTGCAGGCAGAAATTCATTAAGTCCAGAGTCTAAAATCACCGAACTGTACTCAGGGGAGGCTGGTGATTTCTATTTCGGAGGTCTCCTAATGCATTGCAGGTTTTATTTGGAGCTTTATTGGCACTATCCATGGCACTGAGCTCCATCCCCCAAATAGGTTCACCACCATGGATAGATCCTATAAAGTTCAGAATAAAAGCTGTAATGGATTAGGAGCCCCACTGAAATAGGAGTCACCAGCCTCCACTGACTGTAAAACTATTTACAAAGGGTGCAAAAAAAGCCGTTGCGTCAAATAGATAGCAAGTGTTGGAAACTACTTAGGGCAGTGTTCTCGAACCTTGGGTCCCCAGATGTTTTTGGCCTACAACTCCCAGCATGCCCCAGCCAGCGCTGGGAGTTGTAGGCCAAAAACATCTGGGGACCCAAGGTTCGAGAACACTGACTTAGGATCTAGTCTGAACTCAGTGGTATATTCTCTGGACGTCTTTCTCAGACCAGACAGCTGTGTTGGTCATCTCTGTTCACCTTGGCATATTCATTTTTACATTCCACCGATACAACCTCTGATTGGGTTGGATCGGGATTTCTTCCTTGCCTGCTTCTGCCTCTAGAACAATGTCATTATTTCCTGTATTTTACTCTCTTTTTTTTAATTAAAGCAAAGCCTGTTTTTAAAGAACCAAAGTTTTGGAAATTATTGAATATTTAAAATAAAAAGCTTTTGGCAGTTAACTGATTACAAATTTCAAATATATGAGGTTTTTGATCTCAAAAAGATCTGAGAATGTTGTGCCATTTACAATCACAAAGAAGTACTTCAAAAGGACGTCACCGGCTCCCTTCATTCATGGAAAGGATGGTAAGCTAACGTTAATTTGTGTGTGTGTGTGTAAGTAGCTGAAGCTTTTATTTTGCCATTTTCTTTCAAAAGTATCAGAAGATGTGGAACGGAAGTTAGTTCAAAAGAAGAATGTACATACTTCAGTTGAAGCCAGATGTAGTGCATAGATTTAGCCAGAATCTAACTTAAGTCCTATAGATTTCAGTAGGCATACTCTGAGAGCCAAAAGAGAGATTACTTCAAATCTGTGTTTAGCAGCTACATCTTTTCCCCCTGGTCTGGATCTTAAAAGCCCTCCTGCCCCTACGCCAGGGTCCCAGCCTCTATCGGGGGCCCTGTGCCTACTCTAGAGTATTTTTTAAAGAGAGAGAGAGAGAGAGAGATAGCTGCCAGACACAGTTTAAAAGTACTGTCTGTTTTTGGCCCTAAGTATGATTAAGTCTGAATCCATAGGGTATATAAACTAATTCCTTCCTGCTCCCATTTAAATATAAGGAGGAAGCATGCAGTCAACAACTGTGCTTCCATCAACCATTCTATTCTTTCTGGTGGTTGCAACTGAAACATTGTTGCCTGTATTGCAGGCAGTGAATTGGGGTTGAATATTTCATGGATTTTTCAGAGTGTGTGTCAGAGGGAGGAATTTTTAAGAGATTTGGAGGGATTACCCTTGGTCTTACCAACAACTGCCTGTCTTATTTTTAACCTTTAAACCAGTTTCTTTGCTAATGCCTCTGGTGGTGGTGAAGGCAGCAGCAGTTGAGCTCTTCTTGGCAGCTGGCAACTGGACTCTGCCATTTCCCCCACAGAATGCCCTGGAACAACATGTATGGGGTAGGGGGAGAAGGGCAGCAGCAAAGTAAAATGAACCCCTCTGCTGCAGCCGCCACCACCATAGGCAGCAGCAAAAAAACTAATTTAAAAAAAAATGAAAATAAGACCCATGGCTCTTGCCACCATCAAAGGTAGGCCCCCCAACCTCATAAAAAGGCTGCTTGCAGGAAAAAAGGTGGGGTATAAATATAATTAATTAATTAATGAATTAATGAATTAATTAAAATTTCCCCTCTTCCCCATCACTCCCCCACATTGAATTTCAAGCCAAAGTATCTGATGTGAGAACATTCAGCCCAGCACTAGTGTAATTGGTGACACCGAACATTACATTCTTTCTCTTCTTTTCTTTTTTTAATGAGCAATATGAGTGGACAGGATAGAATTTTATGAGCAGATGGCCTGTCCTTATGAGGTATTGCACCAATACAGTAGACCACAGGGTCATACATAACGGTTCTACCAAAAGAACCTAATTCATCTCTTTGCATTGTTTCTGTTAGGTTTTGCATAGTGGGCAGAACGAGGATTGCCACCTGACATGGAGGATGTCTCTTGAGGTGAAGTACACAAGGTCTTCAGTCACCAGACAGAGGGCCGGTTCACACGACCCAGGCTGCCAGCGGGGGAGGAACCGCGGGGTCATCCGCGGGGTCCAGCGGGTCACCGCACACGACCGGCGCCCCGCGCGCGTGGGCGGGCCCCGGTGGAGACGGAACTCACCGCGCTGCTGCGTGAGCCTCCCAGCGCTAGCGGGCAGGAGCTGCTGGAGGAGCAGCAGCCCCGGCAGCAGCCTGGGAGGGCAGGAGCGCACTTGCTCACAGGGAGCCGGCGGGCGGGCAGCTGCGGTACCAGGGCCCGGCAGGTGTGGCTGCCAGGCGCAGAATGGTTCCAGCACGCAGCCCCATGCCCCCCCCATAGGCACACCACCACAGAACTGGTGGGGGGAGGGGGAGGGGGCCGCCCCCTACCCACAGCAGCTGGGGCAGAGGAAAGGGGGGGCTGAGGGAAGGGGGGCAGGGGCGCTCATGGTGCTGGTGGACCACGGGGGTTGTGGAACCACACCCACCGGGTGAGGCACGCCCGGATGGCCCGTGCCTGCGCACGCGCCGCAGCAGGGGGCGGTAGCAGCGTGCGTGGGCACCTCCCCCTCCTCCATGCCGCCTGCCGGTGCCCCTCCCTGGCCCGTCCTGCCACCCGCCGCCCCAGTGGCCACCCCCGCCGGGGATGGGGGCCGTGCCACCATGGGTGCCAGTGGGGGAGGGCCACTGGCCTCCTCGGTGCCACTGGGGGCCTGGGGCCCACCCCAGTTGGCCGCCGCCTGTGTGCCCAGGGTGTCCGCGATATCTGACGCCAGGTTGTCCGGTGGCTGCCCCGTTGCACGTATGGCACGCACCACCAGCTGGTCCAGCTCCTGGGTGGTGCGGCGCTTACGCACCCCCGCCCCCATGGTGGTCTCTTTGGGTGCAGGCGCCTTGCGCCTGGAGCTGGCAGGGGCACCACTGGGCCCGCCCTCCGTGCTTTGGGTGTCAGGGGGGGTCGCTGCTCCAGGCGTGGGGTGGCTGGCAGCTGCACTGGGCCGGCGTCGTGTGCGGGCTGGCTGGCTACGCGGCACCCCACTCCCAGCGGTGTGGCCCTGGACCACATCGTGCCTGTCTGCAAGGATGCCCTCCAGCTGCTCATAGTGGGGCATCATCCTGGGCGCCACCCCGGAGCCGCTTGTTGTGGCTGGCCACCTCCTTGTAGCGCTTCTTCAGCGAGTGCAGCTTGCCTTTGCACTGGGCTGCAGTGCGCGTGTGCCCTCTGCGCCCGAGGCCCCGGGTGAGCCACGGGTAGATGGTATCGTGCCTCGGGCATGCCAGGTGGGGCTGGGCATCTGGGCTCGCCCACAGGTCTACCAGCGCTGCCGTCTCCTCTTCGCTCCAGTATTGGGAGCGCTGCCTCTGCTTAGCCGCAGCCCGCACCTCCCCGGGGTCCCAGCTGCTGCTAGGGTCCCTGCCTGGCGGGCTGTCCTGCGTTCCGGAGGGGCCCTCCATTGGGCTCATGGAGCCCCCCTCATCTGCTGTGTCCATGGGGGCTTGGCTCCCCTTGGCTGGCTGCGCTCCTGTGGGAGGTGGGGCTGCCTAGGCAAGCTGACAGCACAGCGTGCACCATGCCAGCTGCTCCTGCGGGTGCCCCTGGGCGTGCCTACCCACTGCTTCCGGGGTGGGCGGGCCCTCCGCAGCGCGCGCCCGCTCGCAGCCGCCAACCCTGGACGGTGGTGGCAGCTTGCCCTCTCCCCTTTCCCCCTATCGGCCCTGGCCCCCCTTTGGCTGCTCCCCCAGTGCACGTTGCTATCAGGGCTGCTCAGCCCTCGGCCCCCGCCCCACCCCATCTCTGCCTCTCCTGGGTCGGGAGCAGGGTCAGCAGCGCTGCCTGCATCGTATGCTGCTGCCCCTTTAATTTCCTGCCTGCCGTACTGCCCTGCGGGGGATGGAGCGGCCTCATCGCAGGCCTCGGCTCCGGCCGCTCTGGTCTGCCGTCTCTGTGGGGACCCCGCAGGAGGGCCGCCCGCTGTTCCAATGGCACGGTGACCGCGCGCGGTAGGGGTTTACCCCGCTACCGACCGTGGTCACTTTCCGTGGGTCCCGCCCGCGGCTGTCCCGCGGGGGCACCTCCGGTCGGTGTGCACACGACACGGGAACCACGGGGGAGCAGCGCTCCCCCGCGGTTCCCGTGTCGTGTGAACCGGCCCAGAGTCTCAAGGTTTATGACTCAGCAACCTTGGGACAGATTTGGGGTAAACATGTTGTGATGAATAGGTTATATGACTGGTGAGTAATATCCTATTTATAGGTACAGGGTCTAGGGGTATAAAGACTGACACACTTGTTGACTTCCCTGTTGTGATATGTATCACTTCACCAGCTGTAGCATACTGTTTACACATGGAAAGAACAGAATGGCTGTAAACAAGTTTGTTATGTCTTTCTGGGTTCTCGTGTTTTTTGCATGGGAAGCCTAGACCGTGGGAGCATTATGAGCTAGTCACATGGTTTGTATGTTCTGATGACGTGCTAACTTGTTTTTTTTAAATTTTATTTATATATTTTAAATGAACACACATACAAAAGAACATAAACCTACAAATCATAACTCCAAGTGCACCCGTCACCTCGGGGCCAAAACCAATTCTATCCACATAATCCATCATTAATCTATATTCCAAAAATACATCGTATCATGACATGGCTTACTCCCTTTTCCCTTTACTAAAACATAATCTAAAAAAGGTCCCCATATATCCTTAAAATTATTTTCCTTTAATTGTCCCCTTTTACATTTAATACTACATGTTAGTTTATCATTTAAAGCAATATCCCAAACCTCTTTATACCAGTCTATTATTAAGTACTGATGTTGAACTTTCCAATTCCTTGCTATCAATAATCTCCCTGCCGCTAATAAACTTACAATTAATTCCTTTTTCTCTTGTGAACACAAAAGTTTCTCCGTTATTGATAACAATGCTAATTTTGGACACACCTCCAAATTAATGCCAATAATTTCTGAAATTTCTGCAAAAATTTTATTCCAAAAATCCAATACGCTTTTGCAACTCCACCACATATGACGATAAGTACCAAGTTCCTGATATCCTCTCCAACACAATGGAGCACAATTACTATCTATTTTGTTTAATCTTACTGGAGTCAGATACCATCTCCAAACAGTTTTTAAAAAATTCTCTTTTATCCTTACTGACATATTTCTTAATATATGTCTGCCCCAAATATTTCTCCACCCCACATTCGATATCTCCTCCTCAAATTCCATTTCCCATATCATCTTAAGGTTATCTTTTTTCGCTTCAATCCTCTGAAACATTTTATATATCTCCTTAGTTAACCCTCTGGAAGAAACATTCCCTTCTATAAATTCTCTAGACAACATTTTCTTTTCAAATCCAGTAAGCTCCCTCTCATGCTCATTTCTCTTCTTCCATTTCTTGGTCCACTGATCTAATTGCATTAAATTTAACCACGAACTTCTACCTGGCCCAATCATTTCAGATATTTGTTGTCTAGTCTCAATTTTTCCCATCCAATCCATTAATTTGATAACCTTATTTTCCCTAAATATAGCTTCCCAATGCTGTGCATTTTCTGGAAAGTCCTCCATTGCTACCACTGGAATTAACGGGGATATCCCTGGTATAAAAATCTGTCTATTACTATTCCAAATCCCTACCATATTTTTCAAGAAGGGATTTTCTATTCTTTTTACCCTACTATTAGTTTTATTTGAAAATAAAAAAATTTCCATCCCAATTTCTATTTCTTCCGTTTCTATTTCTAACCACAAAATATTCTTCTTAACTAAAATGTCCATTATAAACCTCAACTGATTAGCTATATAATACCACTTGATATTAGGAAGGCCAAGCCCACCTTCTTTTTGGGATTTATACCATTTACTCTTAGTAATCCTCGCCTTTTCCCCCCCGTTACAAAAATTATTAATTATTGTTTGCCATCCCTTAATTTCTTTCTCTGATAAACAATGCTAACTTGTTTTCTGTCTGAAGCCATCTTAGCGAGAGGCAGGACTGCTTTCTCTCTTCTCCTTTGTTCTTCTTGCTGGACTTTTGTCACTGCAACAATGTAACTTCTTTGCTGAGGTGGAGTGAAGCTCAACTTACTCCACTGGATGTAATGCTTGCTATGCATTTATACTCTGCACATGGATTGTAACTAGGAAATGTATACTTTGTAGAACTTTACTTGCTAAGTGAATAAACAGGTAGAATTAGACCTGTGGTGTTACATAGTGTTTCCTGACTCCATGGATTAATCTGCAAACGGGGAAGCTGGAAGCAAGTTGGATTACAGGCAGGCTGGGCTGGCATCTTCACAACACGCTGCACGCTGCGAAAAGTGGGGAGCTGAGATCTGGAAGATCTGTGTGTGGAATAACAGGCCTCTGCTAGCACACAGACAGGATTTTAAATCTCCCATGCGCACACACACCCTGCTGCTCACGCACACACGCACCAACATTCCCCACTTGACTTCCTGCTCTTGTTCTGGATTTCTACTTCACTTCATCAGCCTTACCACTGGGGTCTTGGACTTGAATCTGCAATCATGTAGTGAGTAAGAGATGCATTGCTTGCCTTAATCCCATGTAATTGGGTCTTACAAATAAACTCTTTAATCTTTATTAACTGCTGTTATCTCCTCCTTCCGTCTGCGTGACTGGGACTGAGGGTCACTGGCTAGGTAAGCTTTTGAACCCGGGTCAGTCCAGCTCTCACAGTTTCTGGCACAATATCTGCCATACTAGTGCGCAGTGCAGGGGTGGGCAACCTCTTTTCTGTTGGGGGCTACTTTCCCGCATGGGTAATGTGTCAGGGGCCACATGTTAGCAGTGAGAGGGGCTGAAGCCAGTGGTGAGCAGGCCCAGAACCAAACAGCCACCCTTTTTCTCTTTCTCTTTCTTCTACCCCCCTTTCTCTTTTTCCCTTTTCCTTCATAGTGGTGGGCTTCCAGGGAAAGGCAGATAGCTCTTGCTAGAGGTCTGAACTGATCTCATGCAGAGATCTTTTGAAATTAAGCTGAGGGCTGGATGAAATAGGCTGTGGGCCCCATGTGGCCATAGGGTTGCAGGTGACCAACCCATAGGCTGCTGTAGAGCAAGGGGTATCCATGTCTTTAGACAAGAGCAGAACACTTGAATTCTACAAAGGATCATTATCATATAAAATGTGATTGGTATATATCTAGTATACCTTGGGCACCACCATCCAATTGAAGTTAAACTCTTAACTCCCACTCATGTCAATAAAAGATTTAACAACATGTTTAACTAAAGCCAGTGGGAGTATAAGTGGTTAACGTTGCCTGGATTATGCCGCTTATTCGTAGCAAGTGGGCTGCGTAACTGAAGACCGCAATACAGTTTGAAATATATTGATTAAACTGGTGCTGATTTATTTTCTTCAAGTTAACAGGCATGTATTTCTTAGTTGGAGTGGACAGATACTACTTATGACAATTTGAGATTTTCTTCCCACATTCCATTTAGTTATGCTTCTAAGGAAAGGGGGCTTTACTTGATAGCCAATATGACTTTCTTAATAAAATGTGTCATTTAGGGATACATAATTTATTTCACTTGTATAGTCCATCCTATTCTAAGGGCTAGATCTAGGGATAACACAATATTTGTGATCTTGAACTCCCAGTATGAAAATCACATATTTGATGTTGCTGATAAGTGGTCTGATCAAACTGCAGATTTAGAATATGATTATCAGATACTTTCTCTCATCAGAGAGTGAGAAGGAGCAGTGAGTGGACAAGCAACATGATGCTTGTCCACTCACTGCTTCCTCTCTCTCTCTCTCTCTCTCTCTGATGAGAGAAAGTATCTGTGCATCACGCACAATTACACTAAGCCAGTTGCACATATAATACAGAAGTTATTCAGATATGCATTATACTACTGAGAGATGTTTTGCCCTCTGAATGGGGAATAAGCTGTGCAATTACTAAGTCTGTTGTAATAATAATAATACATTTGAAATGTGCGGCACTGATTTCAATCTGCATTGTGAAAACTACATTGCTGCTTTTGCAGGTAACTGTCCCAACCATGCAATGCCAGCATGCAAGAAAGCAGAAATAGCCATGGCAAGAAAATGACAGGTCTGGCAGGTCCCTAGCCCAGCTGAACAAGCTGAGAGCTAACCATACAGTTGCAGTTTAATGTCAACCTTTATGTGGTTGTCCAAACAAGACAGGCTTTCAGCGTGTCTGAAAAAAAAAGAAAAAGCCTGGTGTCAGGATTTAGTGAATCTCCAGGGAAGAGATTTTCATAACAGTGGAGCAGCCGCTGAGATTGTATTTCTATATACCTTCAGAGTATGATCTGAGCACATTCTGTCTTCTGCAGAAGGAATGGATTGTCAAGCTATCCCTGACTCCACCCTTTTAATTTTATTTTTTTTAAATCCAGTCTTTACCGAGACAAATCTTTCATGGACTACAAAGAGTTATGCCTGAATGAAAAATATTGATTGAAAACTGACTTTTGGATTTAGCCCAAAGCTTTTAACCACATAACATCTCTAGCTATATTGTTCCATTTCATTTCATACAGTCATTGTATAACGTTTACAAATCTAGCCATTTCTCCCAGGAGCTTTCTCTGAGCGTTAATATGCTGGACCAGTCGGCTTTTGCAAGGCCCAGCTCATTTCTTGACGCCAGGCTGCATGACCTCTTCACTTGCCTGCTAAAGAGCATAGTCATGCGGGGGACTAATTGCTATGCACTGAAAGGATACATCTACTTGGAAATCGTATTTATTTAATTTATGACATCACAGAACATAATAAATTATGAATTAAAAAAAGATCATTATTCAGTGTGTGAATGCTTGTCTGTTTTGATAGCAAATTAATCCTGAAGCTTTTGAAAAAAGAAGAAAGTATTCAAGCTGCATGCAGCACCATCATTAGCAACAGAAGCACAAAAAGTTCCAGCTGTTTTCAAATGGGCGACCCTATGTAGCAGCACACTGTTCTAGTTTGCGTGGCTTTTCAAATAGATTGGCTTACAGTATGCACACTTGTCAGGCTCAGGCTCAGAAATGAAGCCTGATAAATACAAGGTAATACGTAGGAGAGTTACTGCTTGCCTTTACCTATGGTGGGGCTTCCATCCACCATAGGCAGAAATGTTTTCAGCAGTTCTAGCAAGAAAGCAGAAGCTGATTTGCTATGCTGCAACCCATTCAGAGAGGTCCATTTCCCAAATGGATGAATGGTTCTTATGGTTTTATGGTTCCTTTGATGATGGAACTTCAATCTGATTGGCTTTTTCTTGTACTGCATATTGTGCAGGGTGGTGTGTCCCTCCCCCCTAGTTAACTTAACTCCTGGGGGTTGAGGGATGAATATTTCCTGGCACATCATCCCGAAGGTAAACATTTCAAACAAACGTGAATTCTGAATTCTAGGGCAGGGTTGTTGAACCTCTTTCAGCCTGAGGACCAAGTTCCATTTCGTAGAAGCTCTGGGGGGGCTGCATTCCAGTGATGGGTGTGGCTGAAGGCAAAAGGGGTGGGCCCCCAAACAGGAAAAATATCAGCATGTTGTAGTTTAAAGCTTTTATTGCCAGTAACTAAGCCTTAGGAGAGGCATTTCAACCTTTTAGAAGGGGGGGGGAAATGACCCAAAATCGAGGAATCCACCAAACAATTGGTGGTCAGGGGAAAGGAGCCAAGGAAAGGAGGCATGGCCATCTGAAGAACTGCAGAAGGACAGACTGGGCAGCCAGGCAGGCTGGATATAGCCCCTGGGCCTGAGGTTCTGCACCCGTTCTAGTGAGTTAATGCAGAAAACTACATTTATCAGATTCATAGATCATAGAGTTGGAAGGGGCCTACAAGGCCATAGAGTCCAACCCCCTGCTCAGTGCAGGGAACTAGAGGAGGGGTCTCCCATCCAAGTAATGACCAGGCCTGACCCTGCTTAGCTTTCCACGCTCAGACAAGCTGAGCCAGCGTGAGCCACAGGCCTGTATGATAATTGCAATGGTAACACAATCCCTTGATTTTGTAGAATAGCCATCACAGGCTAACTACCATGGGCAGAGCGTGCTTGCTTGCTTATTTATTTATTTATTTGCATTTATGTCAATGTAGCAGCTCTCAGGGGAGGCAATGATAGCCTGATCACCTGATCCTATAACCTGTGTGGCTTGTTTCCATGGGCCCTTATTTACTCCATGAAAGCTTGCATTCTCTGTCACCAGCAGAAGTCATTACAATTTTTATTTATTCTGCTTTTATCTTTGACTGGCTATTCTGAGTTTTTGTTTTGTATCCCCCACCCACCCTGCTCTTTGCTGGACTCTGCATACCTGTAATTTGCTGTTTTATTTCTCTTAGTTCTGAGATTTCATCTATTAATACAGCAAACATCATCTATGTTTCATATTAAAACATTGGAAAGAAAAAAATGGAAAATGCTAGAAAGTATTTCCTTTATGTTTCAAACCTTGGGGCCACATCTTTCATACCTTGGAACCAACAGAGGAAGGACAGAGAGGTGTTAGATCTTACAGGCCTAGTTAGTTTTTCTCCAGCTATCTTCTGAGGCAGCTCTTATCCAAGTGATAAACAAACTGTTACACAATTGGGGCTATGTCTGCGTTGGTACTCATGTATGATGCGGGTCTCGACCCCACACCCTCTTTGAAAGACTTGAGATCTTCTGCTAGAGCTATGATGTGCATTTGCTCCAAATGTGTGTGTATGTTGAAAGCCAACCTTCTCTCTCACTCCTTCCAGGCAGGCACCAACAATGACTTCTCAACTAAAACTTTATTATGTTAAGGCCAGCCAGTCAGACTGACTTAAAAGTACAAATGAAGTGTATTGCAGTAGCCAATAACAAAAGAAACAAGCTTAGTTAGGATATTAGCCATTCAAGAAGAGTGGCCTATAAGTAAGAAGCTGATTGCAAACTGAATTCTCTTCCTCTCTTCCAAGCTCAAATTACCCACACTCCGCCTCTAAGGCGGATCCTCTTGCTTAAGGGCCAATCGCTTAACACAATTCCTATGTGTTCTTACCTAATTACTATTGTTCTATTGTGTTCTGTCTTATAGTTAGGTGTTTTTTTAATCAGAATTGAAATTTATTAGACTATTCTTTAATGTACTCATCCCTTTCATCTGCTTTTTCCTTGTATCTTGTTAATCTCATTACCTTTGGAATATTTACCAAGACTGCTGTCTTTTCTTTCCTGTGTACATTTGCTTGATCTCTTATAGACAGGAATTTCCCAGCTAGTTTTCAATTAAATCTTACCTTCACTACAAGCCGGTCACTGGACTTGTGATCAGTACATTCTTGCTCTTTAGTACCAAGGGTCAATCTGATTCTCTTTTGTCCATTCTCCCAGCATGCCTTAGCAACTCCCAGTCTTGTTCAGATGCTTACCCCTTCTTCCTATGGCCTCTTTCAAAATGAACCATACCAAAGAGGGATGATTAAATCACAGAAAAACATCTGTCATAACAAAACAACAATCCTTTAGTGCTAGATTCCTGCCACACCCTATCCAGGTAGAACACAAGATACTGACCAGTAACAACTGCACTTTGAATGCATGCATATGATCCAAAAAGGCTCAACAGGTGGCAGCACTTCAGAATAGAGGACTGTCCTCTGTAAAAAAATAAAAAATAAAAAAAGGACACCTGTCTACTCTAGCCTGACTGCTGATCAGTTCTTCCACCCCTGCCTGCATGCTGGGATAATGAAGGGTGTGGCAAGAATACTGGGCCCATCACAACGTAATCTAATACTGTGGGTCCATCATGTAAATTGGGCATGTAGCAGACATATCAGCCCCCTGAATTGGGCTGGGGCTTTGAAGTGTCACCCAAGATCCCTTAAGTTAAGAGGATCCTCCAGTGGGGAGCCCACTAGGGATCTGGCCAAATGCCTCTAGTACCTACAATAAAAGAAGTGGCAAAAATATAGAACAATGCAATTAAACAACAACTCAGGGCCGGATTAAGATAGGGGCTATTGGAGCTGCAGCTCCAGGCCCCTACCATAAAATAGGCCCACAATGCCTGGATCCGTCACCCGCGGCGCGGAGAGCCGCAGAGAGAGCCATACGCGCGGGAGGAGAGTGGTGGCGGTGTGGCAGCTGCTGCGGCGTCCTGCGGGCTCTGCGCATGCGCGGAGCCAGGAGAGTGGGCGGCGTAGGGCCCCGGTGGCGGTGGCGGCGCGGCAGGCCGGGCAGGACAATGGCGGCGGCGGCATCAGCGGCAGCCGTGCCTGGAGGCGGCGGCTCTAATCCCGGGGGCCCCGTGGCGGGAGGTGGCTCGGTGGGTGCGGCGGCGGCGGCAGCAGCCGGAGCCTCCGCCACCCCCTTATCCATGTCGTGGCGCAAGGACGGAGGCCCCGCCGGCAAGTTCTGGGAGAGCCCGGAGACCGTCTCGCAGCTGGATGCCGCGCAGGTCTGGCTCGGCAAGCACTGCAAGAAGGTGAGGCTGCATCGTGAGGGCCAGCCGGGTGGGGGGCGGCTGCCCCTCCCCCTCTCCTGCTGCCCCCTCGCGGCCCTTTATCCTGAGGGGGAGCGCAGGCGCAGTCCTCGGCATCTGCACGTCCGGGAGGGTGGTAGCTTACATTTTAGCATAATACAGCAATGAAACACTCATCATTCCAGATCAGGGCTCTCCAGCCTTGGGTCCCCACATGTTGCTGGCCTACAGCTCCCAGCATACCCAGCTAGCATGGCTAATGGCAAGGGATTCTGGGAGCTGTAGTCTGGCAACATCTGGGGACCCGAGGTTGGAGAGCCTAATGGTTCTAGATTAACCATTAAGATCCACAGAGAGCTGGTGAAACCAGACTTCTCATTATGACCAACTGAAAATCACAAAGTAGTGTGCAAACTTCAGCAGAATTCTTTTTCAGTATGAATGTTAAGCAAAAACAAAAACAAAATGAAGGGCATATAGGGGGGGACGAGAAAAAATATATATTATTGAGTGTGATGGAAAATCCTGTCTGCAATTTGTAATGGCCTTAAAATGAAAGAGGCATTTTGTGGATATATAGTGCACCCATTTGCATGCTTTACTTTGAAATAAAAGGTGAGACAGTGGCTGTTCTGAATCAATGCCTGGGCACGGTAATGGACTGGATAAACTGAGACTCAATGGAGGTACTGTTAGTGGGTGGTTTGTCTGCCCGGCTAAGTGATATTCAACCAGTTCTGGATGGGGTTGGACTCCCCCTGAAGGATCAGGTTTGTAGTTTGGGGGTGCTCTTGGATCCACAACTGTCAGTCGAGGCACAGGTGAACTCGGGGACACGGAGCACCTTTTATTAGCTTAGGCTGATATACCAACTTCGTCCTTATCTGGACAGAGATAGCCTAGCTACAGTTATCCATGCTCTGGTAACCTCTCGTTTGGATTACTGCAATGTGTTATACGTGGGGCTGCCTTTGAAAATGGTCCGGAAACTTCAGCTGGTCCAGAATAGGGCAGTGAGATTGTTAACGGGGACTGGCCAACGAGAACATATTATGCCAGTGCTTTCTCATCTGCACTGGCTGCCAGTCTGTTTCCAGGCCCGATTCAAAGTGCTGGTACTAACATTCAAAGCCCTAAACGGCTTGGGGCCAGGGTATCTGAAGGATTGTCTCCTCCCATATGTACTTGCCCGGACACTAAGATCTGCATCAGCAGTCCTTCTCCGAGAGCCCCTGCCAAAGGAAATGAGGCAGGTCGCTACCAGGAGGAGGGCCTTTTCTGCTGTGGCACCCCGGTTATGGAATAAGCTCCCCAAAGAGGTTTGCCTGGCGCCTACTTTGTATTCTTTCCAGCGCCAGGTGAAGACCTTTCTATTCTCCCAGGCATTTAAATCATTTTAATCATCTTAATCATTTTAATTTTGTAGTTGTTTTTAACTCTGTTATTGTAACTGTTGCTGCTAGCTTTGTTGTTTGTTTTAATCTGTGGTTTTAAATTTTATATTTATTTTATATTGTATTTTATGGTTTTAACTGTTGTAAACCGCCCAGAGAGCTTCGGCTATTGGGTGGTATAAAAATGTATTAAATAAATAAATATAAATAAATAAATAAGCCCAACAGTATCCATTGGGGCTTATTCCGAAATAAGTGTTCATAGGATTGCAACCTTTATTAGGTTAGACTACAACCCTATTCAGAAGTCCCTCACCCATGCATTGCACTGGCCCTGCCCCCAACATCCCATTCCCTACGTGGTTTTGCCTCTCCTGACCTGTGTGTATTTGGTGAAGGTCTGGAGCATTCTGCTGAATGTGTGTAGGGTCCTGTTTAAACCTTCACAGAATGTGTTAAAGTTAAAGGGGCAGAGCTTGCTGGGGGCAGAGACATTAAAGGCAGGTCTGGCTCATAGATTCATAGATCATAGAGTTGGAAGGAGCCTACAAGGCTATTGAGTCCAACCCCCTGCTCAATGCAGAAACTAAAGAGGGCCTCCCATCCAAGTAATAACCACGCCTGACCTGGTATTACCTGTTTATATGATTTTATTAAAAATGGTTGTTGTGATGTCTATTTATAACGTTTTATTGAGTAACAACTATTGTTACAAAAAAGAATATTTTCAATATTTTCTGTTTGGCGCTATGTAATTAAAATATTTAATTTGTTTAATATAAATCGTCTTCATTTATTTATGCCATAAAAGCCACAATCCCAGCACAGTGATGCTCTTAATCCGCCTGCAACACTGACATATCTCTATAGGTGAGCCTGCTTCACTGACACAACCAGGACGGGGTAAAATTCCTTCCCGCCACATAACTGTGGCCAACATAACAGGCCTGTGCCTCTGTGGCCAGTTGTCTGAGTGTGAAAAGCTAAGCAGGTTCAGGCCTGGTTATTACTTGGATGGAGACCCCTCCTCTAGTTTCCTGCATTGAGCAGGGGGTTGGACTTGATAGCCTTATAGGCTCCTTCCAACTCTATGATCTATGAATCTATGAACCTCTGTACATAGCAAGGAAAACCACACTAACGCCAGGGAGGGCAGTGGTGACACTGCCGAATCCACAGAGTGGTTCTCTATTTATGGCCTAGAAGTGGACTAGAGGGAAAAGGTTTCCTCCCTGGTCTGGTCTCAGCTTTGTACCCCCAAAAGCCAGCCAATATAGCTAATTGGCTCCTGGGGTGGGGCCTAAGCCACGGTGTGGGTGAGTGGTGACCAGGACAGTCAACTGTTGGCCACACCACAAGAGGAACCAGGTCTCTCCCTCCCTGCACCCCATCCTCTCATGCAACCATGACAAATGGGCTCCCAGTAAGTGAGAAGCGAGAGGTCCAGGGCTGGCTTGTGAGGCAACCACCTCAGGTGGCAGATGTTGGGGGGCAGCAGTGGCAGCTCCCCAGCCTTTTCCCCTCTGTTGGAGGACAGAGCTGTGTGTGCCACACAGCCGGTCCTGCACCCCCTAAACTAGTCTGCTGCCCTCAGTGTCCCATCACCAGTGCTGAAGTAAAACTGAGCTGCCAGTCCAATTTACCAGTACTTCTGTACATAGAATGGGGGCGGGGGGGACGGGACATCCTTGTCCTTTGCCTAAGGCAGCAAAATGTCTTGGCCCTGCAGGGTGTTCCAGTGTTATATGTTTTCCTAGGCATGTAAACTATAGCTTTAGATTGTATTTTCAAAGCCAGTTCGTTATACGCTTTGTGGGGGGTGTTGCTCTTAACTGTATTGGAAATAACATCAAATATTTCAGCATTTCCACTTCATTTTCTGATTGTATCTTTTACAAAATTAAATTATGATGTACAAACATGACTGTGAATTGTAGAGCATCAAAAGTCAAAATGTGTGTGTGTGTGTGGGGGGGATTGGATGGAACATTCTGGCATATAACCAGATTAAGTGGATTATTAATTAGCAATTCAAAGCTACTGAGGCAGAAGGAAAATCCCTAGCAACAAGAGGTCAATACACTTCAATACAAGCTTAACCTGGTGATGAGAGATCTGAACATCTCTTTTTGAATTTGTTTGGGAATATAATCCTTTTACATTACGCAGTTCTCATTCTTCCGATTGTTTGCTTTTCAGAGATGCTTTGATCAGAAAGTGGAAAAGGGAATCTTATTTTGTGCGACTAAAATAGAGAATCTCTCATTCCACATCGTGCTTTTCATGGAAGTAAGACCTGTGTTCCTTCCTCTGAAGGGTTTTACCTATTTGCCTGCTTATGCTGAGAAGGAATAAAAATCACTTATTCTAATAATCAACACAGTGTGGCTGAAATTCATCCTTTGATTCTTAAATTTAAACACAATGTATTGAGAACAACTCCCATCTCTGTAGACAATGCAGCAGACCTGAAATGAATCAGCAACGGCCTTTAGCTGGGAATTCAGTTGCACTATCTGACTCACATCCAGTCCTTTGCGATTATGGCTCTTATCCTTTGTAGTTAAATCAGTGTGAAGGGTGGGATTGGGACAGATAATAGAAATTCCAGCCCTAAAATATATGAACCAGCGAGGTTCAAAACAAAATTGTCCAAGTCATTGGTTCTTCTGAGATGGTTGATCGCAGGGGCCAATAGCAACACATTTGTCCTGTTATTTTGTGACATGAAATGTAGCACACCCAATGATGCTTGCACTAGCAGCAGCTTATTCTGAGTGGTCTGGATGTCTGTACAAGTCTATGTCTGCCTGGTTTATTTAAAGAAAGAACACAAAAGCATGGGATACGTTAGTCAGAGGAAAAGTCTGAAACTGACAAAGCAAAGGCAGTGACGCGGGGGAAAGGGATTTGTGTGTTTGGTTTGGTTTTCAAAGGCACAGTGCAGGGTTCCTCTTATGGGAAAATGTCACAAATAAGGAAGGGAAGCAGACAGTATTTTTGAAAAGAGAGCCATGACTTAGAACCAGTTCAGGAAATGAGACATTTGATGGAGGCGTTGTTGTGGGTTGTTGTATAATGCAGCATAGCTGGGGGGAGGAGTGAAAGCAGAGCTATCCATCTGGTGACCTACCAAGCCAAGCATAGCCCTGATGGCCATAGAATGGAGATTGCCATGGACTTGACTGCCTCCTTGCTTTTATAGTTCTAGTCAGGTAGCAAATAAAATAAATAAAATATCCTAGTTTATCCTGGTGGACTAAGTTGCATGGCTAGTAGGGTGTCTTTGGTTTGGTAGGTCATAAAATTGTGCAAGCCTGCATTAGGGCCAAGTTCAATTCCCCAGTTCTCTAAATGGGTGTACTACAGCTTTTGCACTCACATACTGTAATAACTTTGGCTCTAAATATCCACCTCATTTGCCTCTTATGACTGGTCATGTTATTTAACTAACCCAGGAACCATAGGGACAGAGGCTATAATTTAAGCTGTAATCAATCCTGTACCCAAGTAACTGGTCAGAAGCTCCATTGAGCTCAATGGGACAGTTCTGAGTAGACAGGTATAGGACTGTGCCATTAGAGACATCCCTTATTTGGGACAGTATTCATAAATACAAAGGAAATCGTAATTTGTGGGCAGGCACCGAAATAATGGGGGGGGGGCTTTTAGAGCAGGGGAAGGTTCAAGACAACTGTATAGCTACATGTATTTGTTCTCTGCCTAAGCCCCCTTTCTTTGGCTATCTAAACCTTAAATTGCCTGTGGCCATCGTACTATAGTAAGGGACTTTGGTTCCTTATGATGGTAAATACAAACTTCACTTAGCACTAGCTTGCTTTTAGTGCTCTGCTATGAAACAGGGCCAGTCCTACCACTAAGGAGAAGTAAGGCAGCTCCTTAAGGCCAGGCAGCAGATGCTGGGGTTGGGGAGTGGCAGTTGTCATTGGAGGAAAGAGCTGTCTGTGCCAAGCAGCCTGCCCTGGTGGAGGATGCTGTCCAGTCACCAGTAATGACATGAGCATCAAGTTCTCCATCCAATCAGCCTCTGTACATAAAAGCAGGTACCATCTTGTCCTTCATTTCAGGCAGCAAAATGTATTGGGCCAGTCCTGAGAACAGAACAGGTATTAGAAGAGAGACGTTAGATGATATTCAGAGTTCAGTAAGGCAAGAGACAGAGGATTCATCAAAATGGGACACTGTCATTCCCTGATACAGACTCTGGTATCAGAGCAGTGCCCTTTCTTCACTGCATTAGAAAGCGAAAAGTGAAAATAGATATATAAACTATAAGACAGCCTAAGTAAAACATTGCCATTTATCATATTCAGGTGGATTGGTTTGTTTGTTTGCTGATTACTCCTCTTTAACTGCTTTCCCAGAAAAAGCATGTCAAGAGCCCTTACGGTGGAGCCAGTGGAGGCTGGTGGTGACTCCTGTGTCAGGGGGGGCTCCTTCTCCATTGCATCTTGTTGTTTGAGCTTTATAGGAGCTATCCATGGTGCTCCATGGTGGTGAACCTATTTTGGGGGTGGAGTTCAGCACTGTGGATAGCTCCTATAAAGCTCAAACTAAAAGATGCAATGGATAAGGAGTCCCCCTGACACGGGCGCCATCAGCCTTCCCTGGGTGGAGCCCCAGATACTTTCAAATAAAAGCTTCCATTTGTTATCAGAGGTATCATGAACAATAGTACTTGGTAAATCAAAGTAATTAATGTGCTAAAATGACACACAGTTATTTTAGTACTTGAATTTATGGATCACCGATCAACTAAAATATAATGCTACAATCAAGCAAAGGAGATCTAAATGTGGAAGGAGCATCCCTCATACTTCTGTAATGTAGATCCCGATGCGCATCCCACTATACATTGCAATGTTGGGGGTGTTCACGAGGAAGGGGGGCAGGATCAAGCTTGCAAGACACTTCCTGCACACACTTCGAATAAACAGCACAATGGATACACCCTTAGCAGTTGCATGCTCAGCATCTATGTGAAGGGATCCAACGACACGTACAGATGCATGCACACAGGGGCTTCTCAATGTCAGCATGCATCCTGGATCAGGGCCTGTAGGACTTAAAAACTTATGTTCTTACTGAGAACACCACAGTTAAAACTGGCATTTTAAGTAGGTCATGGACTAAACAAGACAAATATTTTCCTAAGGCATATATTCCCAAATTCATTGGTGAATCAACCTTTCTGCTTTCATGCAGAAATCATGCTGTTTCACATGACGCAACCCGCTCTTGATTCTTGCTCTAAAACCATCCTCCTCCTCCTCCTCCTCCTCCTCCTCCTCCTCCTTCTTCTTTAAGAAAAAGAAAGTGAAGCAAAAGAGAAAACATCAGGGTAGAAGAATGCCATATGTAAACAGAGCCAGGCATCGTAAGAATTAAAAATCAACTCTCCTTCCTTGAATTCAAGAATATTTTGTGTGACTATTCCAAGTGAAAATGTCATTGGTTCCTCTAGCCCAGCAGCAGCTCCCCAGGATTTCAGACAGGATTCTTTCCTCGCCCAACCTGGAAATGCCAGAGATTGAACCTGGGACCTTCTGCATGCAAAGCATTTTGCTCTGTCATTGAGCTAGAGCTCCTCCCCACCCCAGCAGCAGAGCTCCTGGAAACTCACCCAGGCCTCAGTATAATGACCAGGCCTGAGTCAGAGCCCATCAGATTAGGGATCCTTTAGCTAGGGAACCCTGAATTGGGACATCCAGATGTTGTGACATGAATCACATTCACCGGATGTCAGGAAAAAGGGACATATGCTCATATGTGGTGGAGTTGTAAAAATGTATTGGTGTTTTGGCGAGAGGTTTTTACAGAAATATCGAAAATTATTGGTACTAATTTAGAGGTCTGTCCAAAATTAGCATTGTTATCAATAACTGAGAAGCTTATTCGTGATCAAAATACGAAGGAGTTAATTGTAAACTTGTTAACTGCGGCCAGGCTAATGATAGCGAGAAATTGGAAAGTACAACATGTTTTCCTAATAACAGACTGGTATAAGGAAGTTTGGGACATAGCCCTAAATGATAAACTAACTAGTAATATCAAATGCAAAAAAGGATTGCTAAAGAAGAATAATTTTATGGAGATATGGAATCAATTACTAGACTATGTATTAATAAAGGGGAAGCGTAACATGCCTTGTCAGGATATGTTATATTTTTGGAATTTAGACTTTATTTGATCAAGAGGATAGAAGTATATTAATTGGTCCCTTGGAGGGGGGGAGCACTTTATGATTTATTGTATGTTGATTATGTTATATTTGTGTGATAATTTTGTATTTTGTTAAATATATTTTTTTTGTTATAATTTGTTTTGAAAAATAAATAAAATATTAAAAAAAAATGAATCACATTCACCAGCTGTGGCACATTGTTTACACATGGAAGGAACAGAATGGCTGGTAAACAAGTTTGTTATGTCTTTCTATGAATCTCGTGCTTTCGCAGGGGTTACTAGAGTGTATGGGAAACAGTATGAGCCTGTCACATGGTTTGTATGTTCTGGTGACGTACTGACTTGTTGTTTTTCTGTCTGAAGCCATTTTAGAGAGATGCTGAACTGCTCTCTTTCTCTCTTGTCTTCTGACTAGTGCTTGCTGGACTAATGCAATCATGTAACGTCTTTGTTGAGTGGAGTAAATCTCAACTTGCTCCACTGGATTAAATGCTTGCTATGCATTGTACTCTGCACATGGACTGTAACTAGGAAATGTATACTCTGTAGCATATACTTTGCTATTCAAATAAACAGGTAGCTAAATAGACCTGTGGAGTTTACAGAGTTATTTCCTTGCTACTTGAAGTAATCTGCAAACGGAGGAAGCTGGGCTGGTGTCAGATTACAGGGAACTGGCTGACAACCGAAATGCTGGAAAGCTGCGCAGGGAGAGGGGGAGAAGGATCTGAACTTCTGTGTGTGGATTAATGGGCGTCTGCACACAGGAATAGGATTTTAAATCTTCCATCTCACACACGCGAGGCACTCTGTTTTTCCTCACGCGCCTTCACCAGAGACTGTATCCTCAGAGCCTGCACCCCCAAAGAACCCAGCCTTTCTGTGCCCAGACTTTGTTGAAGCAAGTTGCTCACTTGGAGTTTCCCATACTGCTCTAACTGCCGGGCTCCATCATGTACCTTGGGATTCTTGTTAAGGTCAGGACAGGACAGTGAGGGAGCAGGGGACAATGTAGGACAAGCTGAAGCACTCTGCTGATGGATGGATGTATGAATTAGCTCTCATACACCTGACCATAGTTTCTGGGCAATGATTTAGAACAGCTTTCCTTAACCTGGTGCCCTCCAGATGTGTTGGACTGCAACTCCCATCATTCTGAGCCAGCAAAACCAGGCTGGGAATGATGGGAGTTCCAATCCAACACATCTGGAGGGCACCAGGTTGGGGAAGGCTGATTTAGGACAGAGATAGCAGCACCCAGATATTTCGTAACTGAAATGTAGAGCTGAAATCTCACTTGAAAAATTGTGGATGATCTCTTCCAGCTGCTTCATCTATTCTAGATATTAAACAAGGATAATGTTCTGGTCATCCAAACCAAACCTGTGTGTGTGTGTGTGTGTGTGTGTGTGTGTGTATCATATTAGTGGTGAAAAGTAGTATAGCCTCTGACTTAACATTTTGCTGTTAAAGAAAAGTCTATGAAGCATAGCTAAAATTAAAGATATATATATATATATATATATATATTGATATCGTCATGGCACTTGACATACACCACACGTCTGTTCCCTTTCATATATATATATATATATATATGAGAGAGAGATTTGCTTAACTCATCTCTGCCAAAGCAATCAAGATGGCATATCTTGCCTCAAGAAGGATCAGACAAAAGACAGCATCTAAGTTTGGAACCCAGGGTCCTCATAACTAGAGATGGAGGGCAAAGAATTCTGCCTGGTTTTGAGATAATGTGCTGAGCTGTGTTTCTGGCAATTTGAATTTTTTGTGTTGACTTGCAAAATAGAACAGATTTGATAAGGAAATCTCTGAGGGAGAATAAATGCAGAATGCCGAGATATCATTTACACCATCATTTTTCAGATGATGGTAGTCATAATTGCACTTCACAGAAGGACAGCATCACAAGTAGTTTTATTTATTGTCCACTGTGACTACGGCTGATGTGAAAGGGGCAAACAGTAACCCCAAACCCCAGCAATGCAAAATATGCTTTATTCAGGAAATGGGGCTAGTTCTTGGCTAGTTCTTAACTAGTTGCTGTTTCATTCTTTCGCTTTGGGCCAATTAATCAATTCAATAACACAGCACCTCAAACAGATTTTAGTCGGAGATATTTAAGGAATGTAACTAGTTTCTCTTGAGGGAAAAAAGGAACCCTGCTGTGGCCTCTTGTGATGTATCCTGACATATATAATTTTTTTCCTGTACAATCTGCTCTTGATAATTCATGTTAGGAGTGGGCACTGTTCACAGAGCATCCTGAGATCTGTTACTATGTTTCTCTTCCTGAAAAATTCAGACAAAAGTTTCTGCCTCATTAAAAAGTACAGGACTTTGTTGTTATGTTTGTTTCCAGGATCGGTCTGGGCAGAAATCTCATGCTGTTCCTCTTCCTAGTTATCATTCCTCCTCCATAAACAGAGACTCTCTTTTTTTCCTATTTTAATCCCCCCTTTTTAGAAGTATGAAATTACACCATTGCATTCATGCAAACAACCTCTTAAGCATCTTGGGCATGAGAACCTCTAGGGGCAGCAGGTGTCCAGCATCCCAAGCCATGAGATTCAAGAGGTGTGGCTTGGTGATGTCATACCAACTCTTGGTGTCAATTCTTAAAAGTAAAATAAAATCTGATATGTAGGTAGAGTCTGGGAGAATAGCCACTGGTGAAAAAATGGAGCCTAGTGGGAAAGGGGTGGAGATGTGAAAGCCCAGGAAAATGGCGGGGAAATCAGGAAACGCACTCCCCTTCACGTTTGGGGATAAAGTTGAAAACCATGAATGATGAGGGAAGCTCATCATTAAAAGCTCTTTCCCCAGCCAGTGGAGGTTTCCCCTTCTTTTTAGCCCCCATGTGGGATTCGGGGGTGAATTTGGGGATGAGGAAGCAGCTGCGTTGGAAGGTTTAAATATTCCCTACCTGGGTGTGCTGGTCCCAATCCAGATTGGGCCTCACATGCTTACTTGAAGGTAAAAAAGAAAGTTAGGATCACCTGCACGTTCCATAGTTAACTTAGCATGTAGCTTTTCAAAGGGCTAATGCATACCTGACCAAATCCAGGCCTCCTGGGGTCCCAATCTGGCCCTCTAGCTTCCCTAGAAGGCCACCCTGTTCCCCTGCCCTGCCCCTTTCCCTCAACTACTGCTTGGTTGGTTGTTTCCTGGCTTTTGTGCATTTCCTCCTATTCTAAAAGGTTGAAAAGGTTCTCCTAAGACTTAGTTACTGGCAGTAAGAGCTTTAAGCGACAACATGCTGGTTTTTGTTTGTTTGTGCTTTGTTTTGTATTTTTGGCTCCAACCCTTTTGCCTTCAGCCCCCCCCCCCACCACTGGAATGTGGCCCCCAAGAGCTACTCCAAAATTGAATTCAGCCCCCGGGCTGAAAGAGGTCCCCCACCCCTCCTTCGGAAGAAGCCATTGAGTGCACAGGTGTGTAGGACTAGCTAATGGCCCTGAGATTGAACTGGCTTTCCTGAGAGTGAAACCTTAAAACCTGAATCTCCAGGCCAAAACCTGAGCCCTGACAATCCTATAAGTAGAAGGCACTTCCACTTGTGCTAGTGGAGTCTCCGGTTGGTTCCACTTTTAGCACCACATTTCCTGCCATTCTTCAAGATCCCCCCCACCTGCAAGGGTGGTTTTGGGGTGTGTGCAAGGGGATGAAACAGGAAGGAGGTGGTGGGACAGCCCTGTTGCACAAGGGGGAACTCTGCTTTTCTCTGGATCCAAGCCCTTGTTCATTTAGTCTGCTAAATTCATTTAGCAAAAGTAAAACCTAAGTACAGTAATACCTTGGACTGCAAGCATAATTCGTTCCGGAAACGTGCTTGTAATCCAAAGCACTCGTATATCAAAGCGAAATTCCCCATAAGAAATTTGTACACATATTTTTAATTTAAGCTGCAATAAAGAATGATAGTGTAAAGTCTTCATTTTTCTTGACCGCACTACAGTACTTGTATTGCAAGACGTCGCTTGTTTATCAAGTTAAAATTTATTTTTAAAATTTGCTTGTCTTGCAAAACACTTGCAGACCAAGTTACTTGCAATCCAAGGTTTTACTGTACTTCATCATCCTGGATGCCACCTATTTTATGATCCCCTTCTCTCCCTTTGTTTAGTTCAGGTAACTGGATCAAATATAACGGGTGGGGTGCTGGGGTGCAATTGTGTAAGATACATATGTATTCAGACTTCCAGAACAGTGGCTGTGTTCACATGTCACTTTAAGCCGGGCATCCTGGTTTATAAAACCACAATGTGTGAACAAGCAGTATGCTGCTGCATGCAATCACTCTGACTTTGCCCTTCCCTTCACACGGGTGGGTAATCAAACCGGGAAAGGGAGTTTTTTGTGTGATATTCAATTCTGTTTTCTCCATAAATTCATGCCACATTAAAAAAAAAAGGAAAAAAAAGAGTCGTGGGTATTGTTGTATATCTTAAATTTTTGATCTCAGTCTTCATTAATAGATATGGAGCTGGAAAAGTAGCCTCTCTCTTGGAAACTTTGTGCTTTCTGAATCCACAAAATTCCAACAGTAAAATGACGTGCCTGTGTAACTATATATAAATAGGTTAACTTCACCTTCTGACCTTTTTACACAACACCATAGCTGATGTGTTTCCTAAAGTGGAAAAGCATGGCAAGATATGACCAAACTGGAATGCAAAATCATTCTCTTAAATTAGTGTGGCTGGAGAGACACTTTTATCCAGCCTTTTTTTTTTATTTTTTTAAAGCAACTAATGACATATTCCAGATTTCACTCCAGCACTCTCAGTAGCTGCCAGAAAATTCTGTCCTCCCCGCTTACACCTCATCACATGTATAGTGATTGCTGGAAGTCTGACACACATCCAAGTTTCAGTGCTGAAAAGTTCCAGATCAGCTTTATCCCCCCCCCCCTTCAAGAATTGCTACAGGCAGTAATCTCTAAAAAATTAGGGAATTCATAAATAATTCTCAATATATTACTTGTAGAAACAACAGTCCTGTTTTATAAAAGGTGACCATAACCACGCATAGATGCTTCTTACTTTTACATGATGATATATTTAATTTCTAGCCATCTTCCAGACAAACTAGGAACATGACACCAGCTCAGTCTCTGTTTTTATTCTGAGGAAGTATTTCACCAATCCCACTGTTTGGGATACTGCAGTTTTTTGTCACACCAGGGTGTGTGTTCAGCTTCAGAAAAATAAAATACATCTGGGAAAATGTTTTTTTCCACACAAATGGGAAGACTTGTCCTGCTAAATATATGGATTCTTTTTTTAAACAAACAAACAAACAAACAAACAGGTTTACACCAAAATTCATGTAGAGAAAACTGACGTGTTTTTCCTGACAGAGATTTTGCACCTTGAACAAAAATGTGCCTGGCAAAAGTCCAAAAAGGCAGCTTTTCCCCTCATGGAAATGTCATGATTGGGAGAGGAGCACCTGCTAAATTTCTCCTTATCATATATTGGTTAAATGTACAGCACCTTTATCAGGAAAAAAGGTAGCAACTCTAAATAAGGATGTGCAAGAAGTTTTTTTAATGTCTCCTTCCTGGGCTTCATACTCCCCTTGCGGCACACCCTCCCTGGTCTTCTGCTGGCAGATGATGCCAGCAGATGTGGCTTTCTGCCAGCAGAGCAGGACCACCACCACATCCTGCAGCCCTTCAGCCAGTGATGTTCAGTATAAGATTTCACACACACCCCAATACTGAGTGCTCCTCACCCTCAAAAGCCAGGAATTTTTTTTTTTTTTTAAAGGGTTACTAGTATTTTAGAAAGTGGGAAAACAAGCCCATAGGAAAAACTTAATTTCTAAAATGAGAACCAGCTAGGAATCAAGGTTTCCTAATCCTGGAAAGGAGATGACTTGGGTAAGCTAAGTAGTGATGTGTGTGTGTGTGTGTGTGTGAGTGAGTGAGAGAGAGAGAGAGAGAGAGAGAGAGAGAGAGAGAGAGAGATTCTGTATGTTTTAAACCAGTGTTCTCCAACCTTGGGTCCCCAGATGTTTTTGGCCTACAACTCCCAGCATGCCCCAGCCAGCTACCCAGCTATGCTGGCTGGGGCATGCTGGAAGTTGTAGGCCAAAAACACCTGGGGACCCAAGGTTGGAGAACACTATTTTAAACTATCCTGCAGGAAGAAGAACGAAAAACCCACCCAAATGCTATTATTAAGGTTCTACAGCTAAATATTTGTTTCTCAAAACTGATTCTACGTTACACTGAAATTAAGCAGCAAAAGATACTAATTCTTTCACACCTCCAGTTGTACATTTGGTCCAGACACATACATGTAGATGGAAGGTATATTATAGTTATTGTTATAATTTTTGTCTCAAAGTAAAAAAATAAAATCATAGTGTATTTAAATATAAAATAGGTCCCCACTCTCTTGGCCTTTAAAAGGGTGTAACGACTCCACTTTTCAATTTGGCCTGTCAAAATGTGTAGTTTTAATGTTTGGCAGTGCAATCCTATGCGGGTGCCTGCTGCCATTCGAACCTGGAGGATTGCAGGCATCCTATGCAGGGCAGGTAGAGCATGGGGGATATCTTCCAGTGTCTCCCTTGCCCTGGAAAATATCTAGATGGCCGACTTCGGCCGATTTTGGCTGTCTAGATGGTTTTCTTCTCCTCATGAGGAGGAGAGGCTGAGACGCCACCTGGATTCCTTGGAATTCTGCGGTGGCTCACTGCTCCCTGCCTCCAGGAACGCCCCCCCTGCTCTTCCATGCCCGGTTCCCTGTAGTTCTTCCATGCTCAGTTCCCTGCGGTTTCCTTCTAGTGTGGAAAGAACCGCACGGGGTATGAGGAGGGAGGGTGGCCACTCCAAGGTGCTGCAAACTCAGAAGAGATTTCCAAGGTCGCAGCGCCTTCTATGACAATTCCTATGTCTCCCCAAACAAGGTCGAAAGGACATAGGATTGCGCCCTATGTTTTTACTGCTTTTCAATGTTCTTGTTTTTATTGTTTTATGGTAAGTTTTTATTGTTTTAAATTGTTGTACACCACCTTGATGGCTCTTTAGCAGATAAGATGATATATCAATGTTAATAATGAAGAATTAAATAAAACCTCCTGATGGTGTGGATCAATGTAACATCTTCATATTGCTGTCAAAATCTATAGAACAGAAGTGACTAGAATTGATTGCCACTCATTTAAAAGTAGGTGCCCCTGTAAAGTAATCTCATTCTCTCCTGCCGTTCACAGATGATCTTGTGTACTCACGGGAACCCTCTTCTCAGAGAACAGATCACCAGGGATGTTGAAGAGTCCTTGGTCTCGAGTCACGAGTCGAGTCACGAGTCTTTGGACCCGAGTCTCGAGTCCGAGTCCGAGTCCTTGGTCCAAAATGGTGACTCACGAGTCACAAGTCACTCCCAAAGCAGACTCCACGAGTCCCTATTAAAATCAATGGGGTTTCCCCCCAACAAAATAAGGCTACTTCAGATGTGTGGCTTAAATAAATTCTAGGCACAAGTGTGCCTTTTTATTTCAAAACTCTGCAACTGATTTTGACAAGAACAGACCAGGCAGAAAAACCCAAAATAACCAGGCAGGCAGAGGAGGCAGGGAACCCCAAAGCAGGCAGGCAGAGGCCTTTGTCTTGGACAATTCAACTGTTGAACTGGTCAAGAAGAGACCAGGCAGGCAGAGGAGGCTGGGAACCCCAGACAGGCAGGCAGAGGCAGCCAAACCCAAAATGTCTGAAAGGTTGCATTTTAGAAAAATGATTTTAAAAAATAAACTTGCTGTACTTCCTAAAACTTATCCATGTTGCATTTGAGGAACATGATTTTTTCTAAATGTTTGGCCCCCATTCTGGAACGGTGAGATCTCATCACAATTCCACCCTCACTGAACACCCGCTCCACTGGTGATGAACTTGCTGGAACCAGAAACACACTCACAGCAGCTACACAGAGTAATCTCAGGTCCTTCTGCCTCTCCCAAGTACGCAACACATCAATCAAAATAAATCTTGACACACTGTTGGGGCTGCACTCCTGGTAGCCGTCCATAGTGGCCGAGCAGCGGCACACCTCGCTTCCATGCGCTCTCCGCCGGCAATCACGCTCCTCTCCACTCCTTCTGGCACAGCCCAGGAATGTTGAAGAGTCCTTGGTCCCGAGTCGAGTCTCGAGTCCCATTAAAAATATTGGGACTCGGGTCCGAGTCCAGTCAGAGGGGGACTCAGTCTGACTCACGAGTCGAGTCCTCGAGTCCGAGTCCCCATCCCTGCAGATCACTACTTGCACTTGCTGTCTGGCCCTTTTCCTCTTCTATTTTATGTTACTGAAAGGCATTTGCTGCTGGTTGTATCGTATCCATTTACTATGCAGTGGGCTGCCACACACTGTCCAAAGCAGGATGTGTTTGTAAACTGGTCATGTAAGGAGGAATCTTTTTCACAGGCCCAGTTCTCAAATCATGGTGTGCCCCATGTGAGCAGTTTGGGAGTTCACAGTGCCACCACCACTTGGTTTGAAGCTGGACTGAGCTCGGTAGGGTCAGACCATATGTCCGCAGGGTCCACAGTGGCACTTACGCATTGCCCAAACAGAGGAATTGCATCACCAAAAACGAGGACAAAAGAGGGGAGCAATTTGCATAACATTTGCATATGCAAATACATATATGCACAGGTGCAAATTTAGAAATAATAACTATAATTTAAATAGAAATACAATCCATCACATCTGTTGTCAAGGTGCTAACAGTGGATGGGCAACTGTAAGGCCCCTAAGCTCTCCCGCCATATGACTTTAAACCAGACTTGGACTGGACAGCCCATCAAATAGAGGACACCTTCAAATAAAGGATGGTCCTCTGCCAGCTCTTCAAAGTAAGGGACTGTCCTCTGTAAATTAGGATACCTGCCCACCCTATGCCCACCTTGTCCAGCATCTTGCTTCCCGCAGTAGCCAACCAGATGCACATATACATACATTGTATACCTACCAACTGAGGATAATACTTGATACATCTGATGAAGTGGACTTTATTCCGTGAAAGTTTATGCCACAACAACACTTTGAAATTAGTCTTTAACCTGCCACAAGACCCTTCACTATTTTTATGCTGTGCATGAACATGGATTATGGGCAATGGCCAGGGGACAAAAACAGCCAAAAGGCTACAGAATATTTGGCATCTTCTAGCTTTGGAAGATAAGTTAGACACTTTCTTTGGGAAAAGGTAAAAATACACCTTCGCCTCTCTGTTCAAGGCAAAAACTGAAAAGTGCACTGAAGAAAGGTCTTATTGATTTGTCTTGATCTATACAAGTGTTTCCTCTTCCACAGGAAAAAGAAAGAAAGATGGTAATCAAGTACTTAAAGCAGCTCTTGATTTTTTCATTTGTTTAAATTGTCCTGACAATGACATACTGGTTTTCCAACACCTATGTGTTTTTTTTAGCTGGTTGGTACTCATCCCCCCTCTTTCTGAATCAACTGTGTTTATTTCCCAGCTCTTCCACATTATTTACTGCAGCATTTTGTCAGATGGTTTAACCATATGTCTTACTAAAAAAAAAAAAAAGTATTATCCTGTTGCCTTTTCTAAACCAGCTTCTTCCCTTGCCCTGCCACCCCTTAGGTGTTTCTCATTCTAGGTTGGAATGTTAATTAGTATACAGTTCCGACACATGTCTCCCCAGCTTCCTGCTGCCCTGTGTTTGTTTATAGTTTCATGAATCATTATTAATGTTGTGCTTTTTAAAACACACACACACACACACACACACACACCAGCCTTGTAATTTATTTGTTACGTCTTGAACAGCTTTCATGCCTTAAAGAAGTGAAGTGCTTAACTTCCACAATGCTTATTCGATATGTGTCTAATTTTTATATCCACCTGGACTGTTAATTCAGCCACAGAGCAATCACTTCCTACAGCCGTCTCACTTGTATTTTCATTCATGCCCTGATCTAAAACTTTGGCATTAGGCCCCTGAACATGATAAGACGTGGGTTACTCTGAAGGTGTTCTATATTCAAATTAGGGTAGGTTGAAATCTCCAAATGCCAAGTTTTCTATCTATCTATCATTGTCGGTGGCCTAAGTAGATGCAGTCCAAATTCCTAAGGGCAGTGGTCCTTCAGATCTTTGACCTCAAGTCTGGTAGGTAAGGGAAGACTCCACTCATCACAAACCAGTTCTTTAGAAGGGATTCATGTGCTATTCTTAGTTTCAGTGGGCAGCCGGGCAGCTTACTTATACATCGCCCCCCAAAAAGAGGGGAAATGCATCACACACACACACACAAATGTCAAAAGAGGATACAGGTTTTCATTAAATTTGCATATGCTAATTTATGTGTATACATGCAAATTTAGAAATATACAGTACATCTCACCATAGTGGTGGAAAAGTCTGTGACCAGGTGTCCTGGGTGCCTGCTCGGTTTGTTGTCCAGGTGCTAAGTGCTGATGTGCAACTTCAAGGCCCCTGCTCTCTCCTCTTACGGTCCTTTATCTCTAATCCAGACTTGAACTGGACAGCCCTTCAAATAGAGAATGCCATCAAATTGACAGCAGTCCTATGTAATGCAGGACACATGGCCACCCTAGTTCTGGTGACGTTTTTATAATATGTACAGTATTTACAATTGTACAGATAGACATAGAGGCATAGATGCATCTCTACAAGGCAGAAGATCCACTATTCTGTGTAATGGAGAGGCCTTGCATCCCCAAAGTATCCTCAGATAACTTTCAGATCCCTCTTTCTCTGCCTCTCTGTAGCTTTCAAATTGCAAACTCCTGTTTCTTCACAGCCATACCTTACATCTGCCTGTCCCCTCAGCTGGGAGGGTGTCACTTTCTCCAAACTTTGATGGGTATCTCCTTCAAAAACACAGTGATCCCTATCTATCTATCTATCTATCTATTGATCGATCTATGCTTTCCATAAGGAAACATCAACCAACCATCCTGGGCTATTAAGGATGCAATCCTAAGCATGTTTAGATAGAAAAAAGGCCTACAGCTCCCAGCATTCCCCAGCCAGCATGGCTGGCTGGAGAATACTGGGAGTGTTATAGGACTTTTTTCTGTCTAAACCTTCATTGGACTGCACCCAAGTTCTGCTGAACAAAGGAATGGCCAGCCAGCAACAGAACAGTAGGATAACTAAAATTAATGTGGTGTGCTACAGAATAATTAGTTTGACAGTTAAGCTGTCATTATTACCTTATTACTAGCACTTTTTGGACATTTAATTATTGCATTTCTTCAATATATATTTGAAATATTCATTTCAGCTCTGTTCTGAATGGCTCCAGCCATGGAACTTCAATTACATAGATTAAATGACAAACAGGGGAAATTGTGGTGGCAAAACATCCTCAAATGTCACAAGATCTTTCAAAGTTCATGAAAGTTTTTTCAACATTGCCAGTGAAACGGATATGGTGTTTGAAGGAGAAGAAAACAGCATAGTGAAAATTTAAAGCTACTGAAGTAAATTCCAAACTAAAGAAAGAAAAAGCAAGTGACAAATGCATCATTGTTGCATCATGATCACATCTGCATCCTGCTGTGGAGCTCACATTAGTGTATATACTGGGTTATGGTATTTATTTTGTACTCATATTAATCCTCTGCAATAGATTAGGTAGCGACCACTTCAGCAGGGGTTGGAATCTGAGGCTGATGTTCAAAGATCTACTTTAGCAAAGCACAAAGGTGTAGAAGCACAAAGGATTTTTTTTAAAAAAAGAATGAATGTTTATTGAAATGTATTTTATGATATACAGAAGACAAGGAGAAAAAAAATCACTATTACTCAGACAGGGTTGTGAAAAGAAAGCAACCTTCACCACCAACACCAAAAAGGAACTTAGACAGACTGGTAGAAGACAGAAGTATCACTGAATTTCCCCAAAGATTTCAATGCAATCTAAAGCAGTTTATAAAGCTAGATGAGGGGCTGAAGGTTGTGTGTGCGACTTAGGGATGTACAGGCGTTGTAAAATCCATTTCGTCTACATTTCATGGATTGTCAGGTGACTTTCTTTCCATCATCTGCTCACGTATTTTTCTATGACTAAACTTGCATAAAATTATGGAAAGTAAAAAATAATAATAATAATAAAAAAGCCCACAAGCCCACGGAATCTGTACGACTCAGGAAAAGCTGAGAAATTCAAACTCATTTGAGTCCGTTGCGGATTGCTCCAACATCCCTAGCCAATGCATGTTAAGCAGTGCAGGCAGGTGCTATATTTTGCTGTGCCCGTGTTTCTATGTCACATAATAGAAGCTGGCCTTATACCAGGTCAGACTATTTGCCCACCTAAAACAGTATGGTCTACTTCAGCCTTCCCCAATATGGTGCCCTCCAGATGACTTGGACCCAAACTCTCAGCAGCCCCAGCCAGCATGGCCAATAGTCAGGAATGTTGGGAGTTGTACTCTAAAATGTCTGGAGGACACCAGGCCTGTGGCTCATGCTGGCTCAGCTTGTCTCAGTGTAGAAAGCTAAGCAAGGTCAGGCCTGGTTATTACTTGGATGGGAGACCCCTCCTCTAGTTTCCTGCATTGAGCAGGGGGTGGGACCCGAGGGCCTTGCAGGCCCCTTCCAACTCTATGATCCTTTGAGACTCCTATGAGGTTGGGGAAGGCTGGTCTACACTGACTGGTAGTGATTCTCCAGGGTCTCCTGCTCATTTCACCTGCTCTTTGATCCTTTTAGGCAGAGATGGTAGGGATTGAACCTGGGACCTTCTGCATACAAAGCCTGTAATCTAACATCGTGGTGGCCCTTCTTTGTAATCTAACATCAACCTGTGAGTCATTCTCTCATCATGCCCTGTTTTTGAACTTCAAAAGAGGTTTGCTGTGTGTCCTAGGGGACTGCTGTCTGTGCAGTTTGGGTATATTTCATTTCATTTATTACATTTCTATACCACCCAATAGCCAAAGCCCACTGGGCAGTTTACAAAGATTAAAACCTTAAAAAATACATTATAAACCATATACATACAAACATATAAACATACAACACACAGAGAGACACACATACCTAAAAATAATTTTGAGCAATCAAAAACAAGAAAATTCAAGACCTGATTAAAACTTCATCATATGTTGCCAAGTGCCTGAGACAAGAAGGTTAAAACTTGGCGCTGAAAAGTTAACAATGTTGGTGCCAGGTGGACTTTGTTAGAGAGATCATTCCATAATTGGGGGGGGGGGGCACCATTGAGAAAGCCCTCTCCTTTGTTGCCACCTTCTGAGCCTCCCTCGGAGGAGGCACCTGGAAGAGGGCCTTAGATGACCAATGTAGTGTACGGGTAGAGAACTAATATAGAATTCTTTGGATGCCGTCCTGGACTTTCCACATCCATACCCAACATTATTCAGCTAATTATTACGCTGAATCTCATTCAGTGGATGGGTTTGCATGACATTTTAAGCCCAGGATGGGTATGTAGCCACCCTGAGCTTAAAGTCAGCCTGTGCCCCCACTGTGCCCCAAAAATAATTGGGCACAGCAGGGGTCCTGAGGCACCTCCTACCTCCTCTTCTCCCCTCAGTCCTCCTGCTGGTATTCCAGAGGACACCACGGGAGCGCTGAGGGGAGCAGAGAAGGGATGACAACTGACCAAAAGTGCCCAAGCAGCATTTTTTGGCAGCTGTCAGAGGCAGAGGTGGGTACAAGCTGCGTTGTACTCAGCCTCCTCTCGAGGAATCCAAGCACAACATGGCTCATCCCTCGCCTTCACTTGGCATGGCACCTGCTCAGTAGCCGGTGCGCCGAGCGAAGATGGCACATTCTTCTGGGCCTCTTCCAGGGGAGATCCAGGAGAACACAGTTTGTCCCCTGCCTTTGCTTGGCATGGTGGCTGCTCAGTGGCTGGCGCACCAAGCAAAGAGGATGCATTCCCCTGGGCCTCTTTCAGAATTTGCCTCCTCTTCCCCCCACCCATCATGCGATCGCCCTGCAATCATGCCGGCAGGAGAGGGGGTCATGTTCTCCTGGGCCTCCTTCCCCCACCCAGCTTGCGATCGCACCAGCAGGCATGGGGGAGGTGCCACTGCACTCCGCCACCTCAAGCCCCATGTGAGGCTTCAGAAAGCAGCATGTGGCGGATCCCAGCACCGCAGCTGTGTGCCTCCTCCTCAAGCTCCATTCGGCTCTTGAGTGGGCAGCACGTAGTGGTGGGGAAGCTGCCAACAGCCGCCTGTAAGTGCCACTTTGGCACTTTGTGGGCGCCGTCTTCGGTGCTTGCTGGGAGCCGCATGGCAAGAGTGGCACAGGGATTGTGCCGCTCTTGCCAAGTGGTTCTCTTGTTGTGGGGCTTCTCTCCCCCCCCAGTGTGTCGTGTCATCCAGGTTTGGACAACACGGCAAGCCACGGAGGGTTCAGCAAACCCTACAACAAGCCATGGCTTGTCAGGGTGGCTTATAAGCTAAACTGAAGCCACCCGGACAACACTATCCTGGGTTCGGACAACACGCTAAACCACCATGCTTAACGTGTCGTGCAAGCCCAGTCACTGACCCCCTCTGGGTCAGGTACACCAGGCCTAACTTGTGCTGAAACAATTGCTCACATGAACAGTGCAAAACAGGACAGGAGCTGTGAACTCATGCAAGGTTGTGGCTCCCCTCCCATGAGTACAAAATCAGGAAGCTGAGAGGTTTGTTTTTGCAGAAGGGGATCCAGGATCATGTGTGCATCTTCCATGCTACATTTCTCATGTGAGTAAATCACTTGTGTGTTCAGGTTGTTGTTGTTGTTGTTTAAGCATAGGTCTAACTGGTATATTGTCAGAACAGACTCTCTGTTAACACAGGAGAAATCATGGAGGTGGAAAAGGAACAGGCAATCAATGGAGCTTGTGCCCAGCTATATACAGGACACACAGCTCTGTATGTGTGTGCAGTTATAAATGAAGTACAATATTGCTAATGTGTTCACCTGATAATTAGCATAACTAGCCTGTCTTTTCCCACTTTCCCACACATATATTTTAAAAAGTGCTTTTGAGGGGTTCTGTATTACTGAGACTTAATTATTTTGTAGAAAATATATTACAGTGCATTTGCTAGTAGATCATAAAGTATTACAATAAATAATTAAATGTAAGCTAAAATTGTCAAAATGAATATCACTTTGGGCTGCACGATTCTTTAGTTAATTCAGTACATTTGTTCAATTACTAATCAGAAAGATTCATTAACTTGAAGTGGGCAAATTAACAAAGATCTGTAGAGCTACTTATTCATGTGGCTAAACCTTTATGCTACTAAATTTAGTTGAATACCTTTTTATCAAATAACTATCAAAAAGTAGTGTATTTCACAGTACATTATTTAGAGAATACATCGTTTAATGATGCAGCCATAATCTATCTAGTGCGTAGCAATGCTTCTTAAACTGCTGAGCCCATACTCATAGTCACTGGAAGAGTGTGTAGATTATCTCATAGTAGAAAGGTAGTGGTGGAAGGGAATGCAGTGGTGGAGTGATAGAAATGTATGTACTAAAGAGTCACACTCCCTCAGAAAGAGTAGGTCCATAAATTGGGAGTGCTTATGAATCCAAGACCTCGGAGACAGGGCCAGAAGCACTTTTTAAAAATCAGCCTTGGCTTGTTTTCAGCTATGGCACTTCCTGGTCACTTTGGTCACTTTGGTGCATGTTCCCGTACTTCCAACTAGGCTACTCGAATGTGCTGTACATGGGGCTGCCCTTGAAGGCTGTTTAGAAGCTGTATCTGGCACACACTGCAGCAGCTAGATTGATTCTGGTGTTAGATGCAGGGAGCATAAATCACTGGATTTACAGTAATACTTTGGATTGCAAGTAACTTGGTTTGAGAGCGTTTTGCATGACAAGCAAATGTTTAAATATTTATTTAATTTTTTTTTACTTGATATACAAGCGACGTCTTGCAATACAAGTACAGTAGTATGGCTTAAATTAAAAATCTCTGTACAAATTTTTTTGGGGGGATTTCGTTTTGATATAAGAGTGTTTTGGATTACAAGCACGTTTCCGGAACGAATTATGCTCTCAATCCAAGGCATGAATGTATATGAGCTCCACTGGTTACCACTTTGTCTTTGGGTGAAGTTCAAAGTGCTGGTGCTTACCTCTAAAACACTCTGGAACCAGGCAACTTGAAGGAGTCTCTCCTCCCACATATATCCCTTTGTTCTTTAAGACCCACCTCATAGAATTTCTTGATGGTTCTATCATCTACTGTATTAGGTTGGTGGCTACCAGAGAGAGGGCATTTTCGGTAGCGGCTCTGAAATTATGAAACAAGCTGTCAGCTGAGGTCTGCTAATTTAAACAGGCCATAAAATACCTGGCTAGTGAGGTGGTATTTTATGTACCCCCACCGCTACCATTAGGCAGAGTGAGGCAAGAGATGCCAAGGGAGTGGGAAGTGATGGTGAGGTGCTGGTCAACAGAGCTGTGTGTGCCGCCACACAGCTTGCCCTGCACTTGCTAGACTAGGCTGATGCTCTTAGGTGCAACTGAGGATGCTGTTCCATTAGCAGCATTGAAGTAAGAATAATCTGCCGGGCCAGTTGGCCTCCAGACTGGGATCCATCTTGTCCTTCCCCTCACGCAGCAAAATGTATTGGCCTGGCTCTGATTTTGTGGTTAATATGCCTAATTGGTTTTATTGGGTTCCGTTGTTTCCCACACAGTCCCTCTGTTTAATGGTTTCTTTCTTCTGATGTCTTTTATTGTTTTGTATTTTCTTTCACTGTTATCCTCTATCCTGAAAGGTGGGTTATACATTCTCTAAATAAATAAATAAGGAAGCCTCTTGTCAAGTTTGAAGTGTGGGCATTTATAAAATCCTGCCCTTGTCCCTTTAAAATACTTGGACACACCAATTGGGAAAGACTTGTATTCCCACAGTTAGGCATTTTAATGAGATTCATGTGGAATTTTCAACATGCAGGACCTTCACACTTGATAAAAGGTTTATGTATTTTGCTGGATGCTATCCATTGATCTACAAAGACTGGAAAGAGACAAGGGCAATTTCCTGGGCAGATTTGCTGTCAGATTGAGTCCTTGTTCCATTCTGCGGTTCCTTGAGGCTCACAGGGGAAGCTGGTAGCAAGATCAAGGCAGGAAGGCAGATGAAGGTAGAAAGAAAGCAGGACCATGGATAACTCCATGTGGGACCAGCTAGTGGAAACTCTCTCCTGCTAAGACATTAGAAGGATGTTGTTTCAGTAGGGAGCTAAACCCAACTGAATCCTTACATAGCCTGACTGGAACCGTGGTGAGGTCAGTTCTACCCCTCTTGGAGGAGCTGACTGGATTGCTGAAGAGCCCTCTCCTGATTTTGTGGCCTGAAACTTCTGTGAGGCAGGGGAGATTCCAGAGTGTGATGATGTTCTCTGGCCAGGAGGGCCCTGAATGTCCTACCACCAAGGAAGTAGCCTTTGTCTTGTTCTCATCAGAATCCTCCACTGCACACTGGAAGGCCTGAGGGCTGGGTGTCATGACAGTAGGAGTCATTGCTTGCTCCTGCAGAGTGAAGTCTCTATTTTATGCAAGCACTTTGGGCCTTCTTTGTTATCTTCTTCCTTTGGCAAAGATGTCCACCTGATCACTGACTTCCTTGATGTCTGGGGTGGCTTAGAAAGCAGTGCTCTCCAGCTCTTGCTCCCATGGAGGAATGGTAAGGATTCATGGGGTGAGGCTGCTGAGACTGCCTCCTACTACCCTCTGGCTGTCAAGCAGAATATCTTATCTTTCTCTGCAATTGGAGAGGAGGAGCCCAGTATTCAATGGACCTGGAATCTCCACCTCTTCCCCTGAAAATCTCATCCCACCTTCATCTCTCTGGCTGACTCTACCCTCAGAGACGTATGTTGGATGCTTCCTGCACTGAAGGAATCTCCCTTTCTGCAGGGGAAGTGGGTACCTGTGCTCTAGCCAAGCAGTGAGAAGGCAGCTTAAAGTGTGTGGCAGGGTCCATTGTCAGAATTGGTCCACCATTCACTGTATTTGCAGCAATGATAATGAATGGGGGAGCTTTGATGTTCACTAATTGGTAATGAAGCTTGCAGTGGGAACTCTGTTTTCTTTTAAAGCTGACCTTTGTGGCTTGTCTCAAACTTTGCAGATTTAAAGATCCAGTGAGCTTGTCATGTAAACCGTGAAATAAGTTGAATTAAATTTCACAGGTTATTGAACAGTTTTCAAATACTTCATATGAATGTGCTGGGAATGATTTGCTGTATAATTATATCCCCCGGGATGACATTCGCTCAAATTTTTGCTGATCAGTGAGAAGGTAAAATAATTGCTGTAAATGTCCTGAACACATTTGTATTTTCCAAATAGCGACATATTAATAATAGGATTATTAAAAGCATGAAATGGCTAAAGCAAATGATTTGATTTATTGTGGTGGAGAAAACACATTTTATTAAATTTGATTTAATGAGGAAAAATTGAGTTCTACCATATAAGCTCCAATATGGGATGTCAAAGTTAATTTAAATGAGTGCAAGTATGCTTCAGATAGGCTGCCCACAATTTAGATTGATGGGTCTCCATTGACATCAATTGAGCCCCCGCAGAATCTCAGAATAATGAACACCACAGAACTGCAGATCATTTATAATTTGAAAAGTTTTCCTTTTCGAGCCCCACGCTGCTCACCTTTCCCTTTCTTTTTACCAGCTCTCTCGAGAAATGGATAGGACATTTGCATGGCCCACATCAGCCATGGATGAGCTCAGTTGTAAGAGTCATCAAAGGCAGACAAATCTGGAGCCCTTTTGTGGACCAATGGCCCACACTAATTTCAAATGAGTACTAGCTTGACATGTGGTATATGAATACACATGGCACAAAACTGGACCTCAGAATTGGACCACAAGTAGAAGCCTCTTGGGACAATCTAGGTTGCTTTAGTCATCCAATAACTAAGGGCCTTTGTGTGCAATCTGGTGTTTGTTGTGCCATACATGCATCTTTGTTACACACAGTATCTATGTCTTCTCTAAAGATTGAGGGGATATATTCTTAAGGACTCAAGAGCCAGTGTGGCATAGTGGTGAGAGTGTTGGACTGGGACTCGGGAGATCCGGGTTCTAGTCCCCACTCGGCCATGAAACTCACTGGGTGACTTTGAGCCAGTCACTGACTCTCAGCCTAGCCTACCTCACAGGGTTGTTGTGAGGATAAAATGGGGAGGAGGAGGAGGATTATTTATTTATTTATTTCATTTTTATACCACCCAATAGCCGAAGCTCTCTGGGCGGTTTACAGCAATTAACAAGACAGTAAGCCACCTTGAGTTCCTTGCAGGAAAAAAGGCGGGGTATAAATATAATAAATAAATAAGGTGCAGTTTATTTGTACCTGGAAAAATGTGATACTTTCCAGTAGTACATCCATTGCTATTGAACAAGACCTTCTCAGTAGTGGCCCCATGCTTCTGGAACTCTGGTCCAATTGAAGTATGTATGGCCTCTTCATTATAGGCCTTCAAATGGGCTCTAAGGGCAGTATCCAATCTTGCCCATCTGCACATGGGGACCACTGCTGCTTTTGTTCCATGCATGGCCAGCCCTACCAATTCCATTGTGCAAGTGATCCACACCGCTTATGCAACACTTCCAGGGGCAACCCCCCAAACAAGCAGAAATGCTTGTTTCTGGAGCTCCCTTGTGCCCCCAGAAGCACTAAATTGCCATTTTGCAAGCAGTGGGGCCCACTTGTGCAATAGAATTGGCCACACTGGCTGGATACTGCCCTACCGACCCATCTGTTTACAACTGCTTCCTCATAAAGGACTGTATTATGTTGCTGTTCGATATGGTGCTACAATAGTTTTTATGATTTCATTTGATTATAGGATCACAGCTATGGCCCTAAGTTAAGTGTGAGTCAGGTGAATCACATTTCACCCTTACAACCAGCAAAATCATAATCTACAAAGCAAATGGATCACTATTTTGCAATAGAAATTGCAGGCATGCCCCCCCCCCGAATTTGGGATTGAACTCATAGAGGGGGGGGTGAGGGTTAAATTCCCCTACTTCCCATATTGAGTGAGACCCCTGTGCCTACTCTAGAGTAAAAATAAAAAGTAATGTCTTGATTTGACCTTGATTTCTTATTAGGTATTATATTCCTTCCTTTCTTTTTCTATTGAGTTTCTCATTTTCAGTTTCAAGCTTGTCTGATCAGAGAGTTTTAGGCATAACCTTGTCAAAATGTAATCAAATTCAATTAACTTCCCCCCCCCCAGTTTCACATGTTTTCTTAAGGGCTTTCCATGTTCATGCAAGCTCCGAAATGCTGGGTAATTATAGCTGTTCAGGACCATGCTGTATGTAGAAGATGTAAAGAAAGAGTAAGGAGGAATGCTTTACCTGTGGTTATCCTGCACTGAGCAGGAGGTTGAACTAAATAACCTACAAGGTCCCTTCCAACCTATAATTCTATGTGGATGATATTGGTTGACAGTTGGGTACTGGCAGTATGGAATGGTAGCTTCAGTTGCATGGTAGCTTCAGTTGCACAATAGCTGGATGGAATGATCCTATGCCCCCTAGACATTGTCTGAGGGGCCATAGGATAGTTTGGATTCCCAGCTCCGAGGTTGGATACAGCATTCCAACCTCGCAGCTGGGAATCAGAGCTCCAATCCCCTGCTCCCACTCCTTGCAGCTGACGTGGAAAGAACCACACTGGCTGCTCTCCGAGGTTGGGAAAGTGACCTCAGAGAGGGGGAAAAGAGGGCAGGGAGGGGGTGGAGAAGGGAGGGGACTGGAGCAGCCAGGGCACAAGGTATCCTGAAGCCACTCCAGCCTCCTTCCCTCTACCTCTGAGATGCTCCAGCTAGACAGGCAAAAAAGGCTGTCTAGAAAAAATGCAGAACGGGAGGATGTGGCAGCAAAGATCTCCTCCGCTGCTCCTCCTGCTCTGCATTGGATGCCCGTAAGCCTCCACGTTCAGGGGCTTACTGGCATCCTGATAGGATTGCGCCCTTGTAGACTCCATGTGTCTATTCCAGTGAACAGACACATCTGGAAGCTGCCTTGAGAAGGTTTGACTTGGCAAGGGAGCCTAGAAATATTTTAAATAAATAAATAGAGGTGCCTTTATTTATTATATAATAATAATAATAATAATAATATATATAATAATAATATTTATTCTTATTTATTTGTTAAAAGATATATAACTTGTCTTCCCACCCTAGAAAGAAATCCAAGGCAGCTAATAAGAATTTAATTAAAAGAAATATAGAACACCAGAAAATACAATCAAATCAATAAAAAGTTCAAAACCCAACCAAAGCCACACAAACAACACACACAGCATATTGTTAGGAAAAGAACAGCAACAAAGCCTTCCAATAATTAGGTCGTCCAATTCCCAAAAGCCCCCCAAAGAGCCGATGTTGTCAGCTTATGACAAAACCTAAAAGTTAAGGAGCTGGGGGGGGTGTCTCCTTTGGAAGGTAATTCCATAACAAGCGTGTGTGCCATGCCCCAAAATGGCCCTACATCACGTAGCCACCTGAATGAGCTCTGTGCTGGGATTTGACTCCTCCCCATAACCATTGGGAATACTCACCGACTTGGGAGTAAGTCCCATTGAACTCAATGGGGCTTATTTCTGAGATGTATAGAATTGCACTGTTAGTGTCCTAAAATGGTGTCCCCATATTGCATGTATGTGTACATGTCTGACAAGAGGGGTTTGGAATTGGAATATTGAAAAGGAAGTCTTTAAAAGCCCATAGGAAGAAAAGGATTAGGGTGATTGTGCAAGCTGAAACCACGTTTGTGAAGAATATGAACAAAAGTGTTCAGTTATTACAATTCATTTATGTATGTTTATAATAGGCTAAAAACTCGTCGTCGCCTGGGAATATCTACACCTCGGCCACTGGCTGAAATATTGCAATATTGTGGAATAGTTCTATGGGATGAAATAGTTGTCCGCAAACATGGGAAACCTATACAAGCTATACTCAGCTTCCCACCCCCAGGCGTATACTGAATCCATGGAGGCAAAGTCAGATTGTGTGCCCCCCCTCCCCCGGTGCATAAGCATGTGTGTCTAAAGGGGTAGACTCCTACATGCAAACTGGAACCCTGGCTGTCAGGTTTCCTGATCACTTGGTGAAGCTGTATATATGTAGGGGCCCTTTATGCATGCTCCCCCCATGCATTCTGTGTACACCTGATATGAGAACATGCCTCATGCCAGTTGTCACACAATGTACCTCTATAGCTGCCATGAAGGAAGTGAAAGATCCTGTTTTGGCTGCAAGGGGAAAGCAACTCATACAGGACTTAGGAGGCAGCATGGGCAAGAAGTGGCAGCAGCGGCCAGGAAGTGCTTCCAGATGAGGCTCTTATTCCACCACCGCCGCCTGCTTCATTCACAGACATTTATGGGGATTGGGGGGTCCAGATGTTGCACTTGTACGCTCCCAGGCTTCCTTTGTCTTTTTCCTTACCACAGAAAATCTGTTAAGGGAGAAAAGATGCAACAGCTGCACCATACCTTCTGGTTGACAACGCAAGGAGCCCCTCCATCTGGAAGCACCCTAGGATACTGGCTGGGCAGGAGAATGAGGATAGTGAAGATGAGTATCCATAGGCTCCACAGGAAATTAAGCAAACAGTTTTTTTGGGGGGGTGTCACTTGGTAGGAGGGACAAAGAAAGGAGGCAGAGGAGGCAATAGGCTGAGGAAAAGGAAGTGAGAGAAAGGTGGTTGGGGAAGCAAAGAGAGGGCTGCGGGAAAGAGGGGAGGGTGAAGGAATTGAGGGAAAGATTGAACAAAGAGAATAGGGCTGGGAAAAAACTCCTACAGTGACTGGGTTCAGACAACATGATAACCCACACTCAAGGGCTGTGTGGGCTGTTTTTGAACCGTGGGTTCAACAACAGTTGACATGTGGGTTACCGTGTTTTCTGAACCCAGCTGTACTAACAAGCCATGGCTTGTTAACCACAAACAATTGTGAACTGTGGGTTTTTCAACATGGTTTGTTATGTTGGCTGGGTTCAGACAACACAACAACAACCCACGTTCCAATGACAACCCACACTCAACCCCTGAGTGTGGGTTATCATGTTGTCTGAACCCAGTCAGTGACTCAGAATAGGAGGGACGTGTTGTGGTGGGGAAGAGATGGAGCAGAGAGGCAAAGGGAAGTGGAGCTGGGACCAGACGGGTCAGGGGAATAGCCAGTAGCATTTCTGGCTGGAAGTCTTGAATTAAAAAATAATAATTGCTCCGTAGTTTTTATAAGGGCTCCCTTCTTTCATACTGAGCAAATTTCACTACAAATAAATATGCCAGGAACTTAGCAGATCCTATCAGGGAAACTTAGTGTTTAGTCTGGGTCAAATGAAAGTTACTTGCATCAGACTGTCAGTTCAGGCCAAGGTATTCCAGGTCTCACCTGCTGTAGTTTCTTCAAGTGTCACCTTAATGCTTGCTTGTTTCGAACCTTAAGGTTTTTGTATGTGTTTTTTTTTTTCTTGTGAGGAGAGGGTAGGTGGAAGAAACAAGTGGCTCAGAGAGCTTTCAAGAAATGTAGGGCTTTCTGCACTGGTGTTTTTCAGGGAAATTGACAGTTGCTTTTCAGACCTGTGAAAGCTTGGGGGAAATGCTACACACACACACACACTTACAAAAATATCTTGCCAGAATTATGAATACTTGTGAATACATAACAGGAATAAGTGGGGGGAAATTCTCAAGGTTATAAAGAAAGAATGTTTGCTTTTTTCAACTGCATCAGCTCATTCAATTTACAGGCCTGTGGCTTACGCTAGCTCAGCTTGTCTGAGCGTGGAAAGCTAAGCAGAGTCAAATCTGGTTATTACTTGGATGGGAGACCCCTCCTCGAGTTTCCTGCATTGAACAGGGGGTTGGACTCGATGGCCTTGTAGGCCCCTTCCAACTCTATGATCTATGAAATCTATGAAACTCATAGACCCATTGATTGGAAGGGGTTTTATTTTTAAAAGCTTGTTTCACTGGACAACCTCCACTGAGGCTGAATTAACTGGACACAAATTTTATTCAGGTTTTCCCTAAACCCACTAATGAATCTTTGTAATCCAATAGATAAATGATTGAGCCTGGAGACCTATCTTAAATATATTCGTAGAAATTTCCAATTTGTGGGTTACAAAATGAGCCTATAAGAAGCTGCACATACTGCCTGTGATACTCTCATTGATAGCTGACTCTAGGTGTGGGCCAGTAGCGTTCCCAGGTTGTTAACTGAAAGCTCTCAGGTGGCCCCTCTGATAGAAAGGCTAAGGCCAGGTTTAGTAAGAGCGGAGTCATGATTTGCCTGCATTACGTGGTTGGCTGGGAGACCTGCAGGGAAGCGAAATGGCACCATTCTTGTTTCTTCCCCTCCCCATCTCCTCCCCCCCCCCAGCTTATCTTCCATTTCAGCCCAGAGGGCTGCACCCTCCCGCAGCTACTTCCGGACTTCCCTTTCAACCCAGCTGGTGGCCTACTGGAAGCCTGTAGATAAGGTGCTCCCAGGTGCTGCAGTCTGCCATTGAATTGATTGGGAAGTATCCCCTGTACCGGCATCATCCAGGAAGTCAGTGAGATCTGGCAAGCCTGTCACGAGGAGACACTGAGATTGCCTGTCTCTGTAGGTGGTGGGCTTCTAGGCTGCTTCTAGGTGTATGTCTCACCACATGGAGGCAGCCTCTACACAGTGCAACTCACAACACCAAGGAGCTGCTGGTTATGTGTGCCACCCTACGTTGTGTAAGCACCCAATGTCACAATGTGTACTTGACAACTCGACTGTTTTCAGAAATACTTTTATTTGTGGCATGCATCGTGCACGTTTTACAGAAGCCCAAACTCTAGCAATTGTGCAAGCGTTGCCCAGACGGTTGCGGTTAAGTGCCTGCACATAGTTAAATGTCTCCTCTCTCCAGTTTACTGCACGGGGGCTGACGTTGCCCAGCCGGGCTTTCAAGATGCTGCAGAATGCATTTGTCTCTTGAAAGTCACCACCTCTGAATGCTGATGCTATTTGAGCTGGAAGGGTGACAGTGACGGAATATGGAGCGGTGTCAGCAGCATCCATTGAATGGATACCTGGGAAGACAAGTGTCCCTGTGAAAATTAGATGACAGCCGAGCTTGCCTCTAGAGTGCCAGAATTATGACTCCATTCAGAGTCACTGAGTGTGCAACGTGTAGGCAGTGAAAGAGTTCACTGTAGCATGATACACATTACATGGAACTGCAAATAGGGTCATTCTTCTGTTTAGAGCCCCAGTGCCCAGAGTAATTAACTTCACATGCCATGGCTGAATGTTGCTGAGGCTGAGTTCAAGAGAAGTGATGAGAAGTCCAGCCCCAAAGGGTACGGTTGCTTGAGTTCTTTATTACTAACACAATGAAAGAAGTAATCGGGGGTTTTTTCCCCTTTTTGTGGGGGAGGGGGGGTGTCGAGGGGGCGGGACTGTACAACATTGCAAGGGTTTTGCTCCGGAAATCCATGTTGAAGCTGCTTTGTATCGCACACATCCTGTGCATTTCTTCCTTCAGCTTTGATACAAAAGACATTTGTTTCATAATGCTAAGTAATATGGGTAAGCACATATACACCACACACACACATACACACACACAACACCAGAGTGTAGCAACTGGAAGAGCCACATACAATTTAAGTGCCAAAAGCCACTGGGGGGTATGGGGGAAAGAAGGCCTAGGTCACTTTAAATGGTCTTTACAGTCTCTAATATTTCATAGATTTCATAGATCATAGAGTTGGAAGGAGCCTACTAGGCTATCAAGTCCAACCCCCTGCTCAATGCAGGAAACTAGAGGAGGGGTCTCTCATCCAAGTAATAACCAGGCCTGACCCTGCTTAGCTTTCCACGCTCAGACAAGCTGAGCCAGCATAAGCCACAGGCCTGTATATGCACATCATTACCTTAGAGCGAACACTCAGTGTTCTTTAACCAATTTGTGTTGCAAGATTAGTATGGGCAAAGGTTCTTTGGGCATGCACCCCCCCCTTGCAATGGTCCTAGAGAGCTATTATTAGTGTTATTAATAATATTAGTGCTATTTTATTTATTTATTTATTTATTTATTTATGACATGTTATATCATAAAGCTCCCTGGGCAGCTTACAATAGACACACATAAAATAATTCAAATGCAGGTGTATTGAACAATATAGATGCAGGCTTTTCATAATTTGTGACTATGCCATCTTGCTATAAATTATGTATTAAGGAAATAATGCGGTGAATACAGTTCCTTCACTTAAAAGAAGAAGGTCTAATGAACAAAATTACAGACAATATTGCAGAATAATCATGTCTGTCCTCTGTATTTGTGGTACTAATGATGGCTACTAATTGCATATTTAACTTCTGAGTGGGTTGGGTAATGTAAAAAAATAATAATAAAAAATAGACAAAGAGAAATGACTTGCTAGTCATCTAAGATTGTTTAGTTATTGCTCGTATTTTTCATCCCCCCCCCCCCAATTAATAATGTTCAGTTGTGTTAATTGCCTTTACTGGTGCCAAAACAATTCTTTATTTAAAACCAATCTAGTGCACTAAATTCTGAGGCTGCAGATTGGACATTTGATTTTGGAGTTTTGTAATATTTCATAATTTCAGGGTTCCTGATCTGTATAATTAGGACATACTGGCTACTTTTGCCCATGCTGGTCCAGACACATCCATGTAGGCTGAACCAACATGGGCCTGGTCTGGGCAGTCAACAGAAATTACTACCATTCCCTCACACTGGCTGGGTTCACACAACACGATAACCCACACTCAAGGTTGAGTATGGGTTGAGTGTGGGTTGTCATTGAACCACTGGGTTGTTGTTGAAATGTGGGTTGTTGTGTTGTCTGAACCCAGCCATGCGAACACAATTTTGGTTTGCTGTTGGGTTGTGAACTGTGGGTTGTTCATGGTTAACAAACCATAGTTTGTTAGTGCAGCGGGGGAGGAAGTAGACCTGCTGCCCCGCAAGTATTTACTGTCTGCTGCCCAGTAAAATGGTTTCATTTTTAGAAGGCCTCTGTGATTCCAAATAATTGTACACGTGGTTCGCACATACATGAAATCTGTAATCCTCCTCATGCAGTGAGGCAACAGAATGGTTGGGCTGGCCCAAGAACTTTTGCTGCCTTAGGTGAAGGATAAGATGGTGCCCACACTGATACCATGTGCAAAAGCAGACTGGATTGGCAGTTGAATCTTTTATCAACACTGGCAATGGGACACCATCCTCAATTACACCTGAAGGCAGCAGGCTAGCTTAGGGTCACAAGGCAGGCCATGTGGCCTACAGTTCTCTTCTCCAGCACCTTGCTGCCACCTCCCAGCATCTGCTGCCTGAGGCAACTCCTCACTCTGCTTCACTCTGCCTAATGGTAGGTTCAGCCCTGGTTGCATGTATACATAAGCACCCCAGCTCATATACTATGTCATAAGTATGGGAGGGTGTTTAACCCTTGTTCGCCACCCAGAGGAAGAGTGTATCAATATTTATTTATTTATTATATTTATACCCCACCTTTTTTCCTACAAGGAACCCAAGGCAGCTTACACAATCCTCCTCCTCCTCTCCATTTTATCCTCACAACAACCGTGTGAGGTAGGCTAGGCTGAGAGTCAGTGACTGGCCCAAAGTCACCCAGTGAGTTTCATGGCCGAGCAGGGACTAGAACCCGGATCTCCTGAGTCCCAGTCCAACAGTCTCACTACTACGCCACACAAGTGACCCTGAGTCTCACCGTTATCTCCAGGATATTTCCTGCACTCCCAGTTTTGCTCTATAGCAGCAGCCTTCCCCAATGGCTATGCTGGCTTGGGTTGGGATGGGAATTGTAGTCCAATACATCTGAAGGACACTGGGTTGGGGAAGGCTTCTCTATATAGTGTCAAACACAGAGCAGAGAAAGCCACCACTAGTGCTGGACCTAGGATTCCCCAGGATTTCCCCACTTTCTGACTTTAGAAACCACTCTGGAACAATTTACAGTGTTGAGAACCTGCTGCCTTCTGAAATGTCAAAATCAGCCAGGTTCTTTGGATGCAGCTTCAAAAAGATCAATACTCCCTAGCCAGGCTGCATCTACCAGTGAATCGTGCTTCTCTGTGAGCTGAGAGAAGCTGATACGCGAAGTTCAGCCAAGTTGCCCGCTCCTGTGCTGTGCCTGCCTGCTTTTTGTCTTCAGGAGAAGTGTCAGCTGTGATGAGAAGTGCTGAAGATATGCTGCAGTATGTAAAACATTAGAGGCATGTTGGATTACTGATAATAGAAGGTGAATTCTCTCAATTCGCAGAAGTGCTCATTAAAATGACTTCTGAAAATTATGGGGAATGAAACAGTTATTGTGTGTGATGTTAGATTTGTAAATCTAAAGGGATAATATATGACTTCATTGTTGAATGCACATCTTCACAATAGCAGTTTTCAGCAAGTTACAGCACAGCATCTTTGTCTTATATTTATGACCCAGTGTAGAGAAACATAAGGTCCAACTCCGCAACCAGTATTGCTGTATGTACCATGAGAAGCAGGGATCTTTGTGGAGTTCAATCTCTGTGGAAACCTCTGAAGTGAACTTGCTTGATCTGCATCTTCCGAAGTAACATGTGGATTGGCATATAATTACACTTTGGATTTTGCACTTCCCCAAATTTTTTGATGTCATTCTCAGGCTCAGAAGAAGTGCCAAAATGCATTTCAAAACGTGCTTCTTGTTCTTCTTTTTTTAAGGATAAAATACATTTAGAAATGTGAACTTTGAGGTAAAATGTTTCGACAAATGTGTATTGTGTGAGAAAATATATTCAAAAATATGTGTTTAAGTACAGGTTTCTTTGCAGATTGTTAAAAAGAATTTGCAGATGAATGTGGAAATGGGATGGAATGATGAATGAACACATGCGAAATTGACATGGACTGGAAACAGATCCATCGATCCCTACCGTGGAGAGCACGGACTATTGTGTGAGGGGCACCATAGGAGTGGGCACACCTTACACTGAGTTGGTTACAACAGGGAGAGGTTAAATGATGGTGATCTAGTTCATCCAAGGAATATAGTCAGAAACTAGCTGTTCTGGAGGGTCATGACCAAGATGTCAATACTGCAGTGTTCAGCCCCGCAATAGGGTTGAGTGGATGTCAATACATTTCTGTATTAATCTGCATTTTAAAAAAACCCAAAACCCTGCACACAAATTTGTACCTAAAAACATCTTTAAATAGGTTTTTTTAAATGTATATTGTCAGAAAATACACATTTCTAAGCATATTGCTCTCACATTTAATAAGCATTTTTATATGCAGTTTGGTATATTTTTTGAGCCAAGAACGGGATCGAAAATTTGGAGAAGTGTGAAATCCAAAGGATAACTGTGTTCCAATCCATGCATTTGTCCAGGAAGTGCAGATCAGGTCAGTTTGTACCATTATTATTTTTTTTAAAAGAACAAATTCCTCAAGTATCCCTACAGGTGGTTGGGCACTTTGATAACCTGTAGTTTAAAAAAGCAGAAGAGAGAGATGTGAACTGAAAATGGCTGCAAGCTATGCTTGAAGAGCAGTCTGAAAAAAGTCTGCATTTCAAAAACAGAAGAATGGAAGATCACCAACTCATTGGTGCTGCCTTCCAAACAAGATAAGGTCTTAGTTGGGGCTGGAGAATAGGTTTCTTGCTGAGGATTGTGTTTTCTTTTCTCTGCCTCTCCCTCTACCAAGCAAGCTTAAATGAAATGATAAGGTCATTCAGAACCTGCACATAGAAATTCAGATTTGGAGACTTTCTTAAGCATTCCTTCTCAGCAATATCCAATCTCCACCAGAGTGAATCACAGCTGGTATTGCCATCCCTGGATGTTTTCTATTAAGATGAGTGGGGGAACCCCTGCAGAGTGTCCCAGCATGGTGTATATGTAGGGGTACGTACCACCTAATGTATTCTAGATCTGGCCCAAGTCTGAACCAAAAGTACTTATCTTGTTTCACATTTGCGTGAATTGTTGAAAAGTGCCTCCCATTTTCAGCCAGTTTGTTGGAAACACAGTATTGTTTCGATGCTGTTCTTCTCTACACTGTTTCATTCTTCTTTTTCCTTACATTCTTTGGCTTTGTTTTAGCATATTGCAATTTAATCCTATTGGATCTGTTGACCTATGTGGGGGTTTTTTTTGGTCATTGATATCACCAGTTAAGACAGGAAGATGATCTTATTGATAAGATCACTAAGGCTGCAATCCTATAGTCCCTGGAAAGGGGGCGCATCCCAGGGGACATAACATAGAGAGTGGATCACCATCTCCACCCATAGAGAGGGAAGTCCAGGAGTGGAGAAGATGGTCCTCCCCATAAAGCTCCCCAATGCAGGCACAAAAACTTCTGCTACTCTTGCCACTTGGCTACTGGTGCTGTGATGGCAGTAATGGCCAAAAGGGGGCATGCCTGGTGTGTGTGCTGGGGGTGCATCAGGGCAGGTTTTGGTTCTGCTGTATTCAAAACCCTCCAGTTCCCTTAACATGCCACTGACAAGGGAGGGAAAGTATGCCAGCCCTGGAGCTGGCATACTTCGTTCCCCTGCAGTTGGCGTTGCCCTCCTCCCCCATCCTGCTGGCATGAGCCTGGCAGGGTTTTGGATATGGTGGCTTGGCCACCACAAATTTCCCCTCCCTTGCCCATATTAGATTGCACTGTAAGACAAGGTAAGACCATCATGCCCAGTATTAAGCAGTATGTGGCAGCTAGGTTGCTAACCAGTGCACAGTAGTGGGGCTATAATACACCTGAGGTGAAAGACCTGCACTAGTTTCCAATTGCTTTCTGGGCACAATTCAACTTTTCTAACCTTTAAAGTCCAAAATAGCTTAGGACCTGGCTATCTAAGGGACTGCTGCCTATCTTGCTATGACCCTGTCCAAGGTATTGCGTTCTACAAGAGAGAGGGTGCCATTTTGAGGGTGCCATTTCCTGCACAGGCCTGTTTGTCAGGCATGTGTGAAAGGGATCTCTCCTCCATTGCTCCCTAATGATGGAATGTGCTTATTCAAGAACTATGATTGGCAACACTTCCTTGGTCTTTAGAAAGGGTATAAAGATGCATCTTTTTAATTTAGTCCTTTTAAAATGTGTAGCTTAATGTTTCAATGATTTTATCATTTTTAATGTTCTTGTTTTTGTTGTTTTACACTTTTATAATTTTAATTTTTTGTATACTGCCTTGATGGCTTTTTAGCAGATAAGGCAGTATATAAATGCTAATAATAACAGAACTGGAAAATATGAGGTTAGTTGTCAGTGTCTCATTGCCTGTCGGATGGTGGCAAAACCAATCCACCATCCTGTATGGTGACACTAAAGTTCTAATTATTGAAATCATGGAAGTGATAGGTTTTGATGAAAAGCAAAACAGTCACAGGAAAATGCAATTTACTTTAGGTTGTATATGTGTTTCACTAAGGAATTAATGATAATAGCTAAAGTTTTATATAGTTCCCATTCTGAAATCTATATAACGTCCAATGCCAAACCATATCTAGGGATGTGTGCAGAGCTCGATTGGGGGGTGGAAGTCCGGCGAACTCGCCGGGCTCGACCCGCCGAGCTCCACTTGGCCTACCTGCTTCAGCTTCTCCGGCTCAACTCGTGTTCTTATGAGCCAAGCCGGGGAAGTGACTTCCGGGTTTATGCTTCCTGGCAGTATGCTTTTAATGTAGAAAATGGCATAAGATACGTTAAAAACGGACATAATTTGCGCAAGTTATGCAAATCGCGGCCACTTTTAACGTATCTTGGTGGGGATGTGAGAGAGGGCCTTCTCAGTGGCCACACCCAGACTCTGGACATTCCTGCCTATGGGAGGTTAGTTTGGCTCCCTCTTTGTGGTCCTTCTGCCAGCAGACAAAGGTGTTTCTATTCAGTCAGCTGTGTGGCATGTAAGCTGATTTGTTGCTGATGGGTTTTTTTAGCTGGTTGGGTGCTGTTTTTTTTTAATTGTTGTGTTTTTGACTGATTAGTTTTTATGTTTTAATCATGATTCTGTTTTTATCTGTATTTTTTTTTATTGTTTTGATGGAAAGGCAAGATATATATTTAATACATACATATTAATAATATAGCACTTGGTTTTAAGAGCAAGGGTACTTCCACACTCCGTGAATACTGGATCAATTCAAAGGTGTTATGGATGATGCATCACTAAGGAACAAATTAGGAGAGAAGGCTCAGTTTAGTTTAGTTAAGCAGTGGAATTACTTGGGTGATACTGAACAAAGTCAATGTTCTGTTGGTAAATCTCTGTATTTAAAGGGGTTGGAAACCATTGTCATAATTCACCAGAGGTGCTAAGTTATTAAACTTCAAACTTTTCTTTGAGGCTGGCGATAAAATAATGCATTCTTTTAGCTTCCCATAAAATAACTAAACTGACAGTCAGTCTTTATAAAAATAAAAATATTGGAAAGGGCACAGAAATAAAGCTTTGTGTTGTGGCTATTTTCAAAGTTTTGCCCTGCGGTAAGTAAGTACATAGCAAAGTCATTTTCCTGCCTTCTGTCATATGAATGCAGTTAGGCAAGGAATATAGTCCAGGTTTCAAACAAAGAACAGACATGAGTTACAGTCCTAATGTACAGTCTATCATTCATACAGCAGAGCTCTGCAATAAAATCACATTTTGCCATTAAAGAAAAGACAATTCCAAAATGGTTGATTAGCATAAAAATGTACAACCTTGTTGTCTTTTTTAAAAGAATCATCATTTTGATCTCTAAATTTAGTTGCTTCAACTGTTAAATCTATGAATTTTCTTGGATTTTCCTCGATGATATAAATCATGCTACAGCTCCTAGTAAACAGAAAGGCCCTAAGCAAACATAAAATGAATAAACTGTTTAAAGAAATGTTCAGATCTGGGGAATGCAACTGTGAACCCTATTCCCTATTAAGCTTCATTTTGTTTGCCCTCATCCAGTTCATTTAGTACTGGTTTACCCATTTGCCAATCCAGGAATTCTGTTCATGCAGTGGGGAGTAGACCTGTGCCTGTTTGTGCCTCCATATACACAGTGTAATGTGTGATGTAGCTATACATGTGTACACTTATATCCATGTTTGGGTATAGCATGTAATATTTGTATTTTATGCCCTACATATATATTGTGGCATAAAAGATGCCTGCAGCTGCACTGGCAGATGACTGAACAGGTCCGGAGAGGCCAAATCCCCTGGATTCTCACAAAAGATTGAAACTTCTCTCACATAATCAGTCCTCAAGCCAGTGAACTGAGTGCACCACTTTCTTTAGGCTTTTGTAAGAAACATCTCTCTAATTTCACAATTAGTAAGTTTTACAGTTCATTAACTTATTCTTATTAGTTTATTAATAGGCCACTCACATTTTAGGGATCCCATTGTGTCTAGCTATCAGAAGCAGATGGTTTGCTTACCCTGGGTGCCTGCAAAGAGTGACAATTGTTCCATTCCAGTATTTAATTGCTGACAGAAATAGAAGGTGGAATAATTGATGTCATTTAATATACAGTCTACTTTTCCTGGAAACACTGAGTTATGAGCAGAAGGAAAGCAAGTGTTTCATCTTTTTTTTCTTTTCCTTTTTCTTTTTTAAAGTTGCATAGTTTGGCAAGATTCTTCTAGAATGTTGATTTAATTGTCTAAGCATTTCCTCCTTTTGGAAGAGCTGTTAAAGCTAATACACTTGTAACTGTGTAAACAGTGGTATTTTGGATCTAAAAATAGTAACACTTCATAGAAATGGCATCTTCTTAACCCTTGGTGCTGGCATTCAGTTTCATGTAAGCACTTCATATCCCATCATCTTCTGTAGGCTATTATGTCTTAGCTTATCTGAGAAAAAATGTTTATTTTTAAGCTGTTAACTGTTGGAATTTATGCCCCTTCTAGAAGCCCAGAGAGCTGTGGTAGTAGCACTTCACCTAGTGGTGTTTGAATACCATCTAATTGTAGACCACCTACATAGTCACAATCATAATGGCTTTTGCAACCTACAGTCCTTCAGAAAGCTTTCTATTGTGTAATCCTATAATAAGACGCATAAACCAGCTTAACCTCACCTTTAGAATGATAAATTAAAGTTAACACTCTTACAGTAATTTAACTCTATAAGTAGCAACTTCCAGAGAAGTATCTGTGTTAGTCTGTAGCAGCAAAAAAACAACAAAGAGGCTCAAGGCATCTTAAAGACTGGGAAGTATATTATGGCATAACATTCCGCGGACTCTAAGTGCCACAGGCCTCCCTGTTGTTTTTAACTCTACAAGGTAACTTATATCTACTGACAAACCATTTGAATGAAGCCTGTGTAGAAAACATTTTCAATGGCACACATGAAAATAACCACAATAATATAATTACAGTGCCAAGTACACACACAATCCCACACCCCCAATAAAAAGTAGAAAAGAAAAAAGCAGAGATTGATTGGAGCCGCTCCAGGAGACAGAGTAGCAAAGAGAAATTACAAAGGAGAGCAAGAGAAGGAAAAAGAGACTTGCTCTGTGCAAGTCATCAGCATCATGTTCTGAAAAATTAGTATATTGCCAGGACAAGGACAGGAAGGAATGAGACCCTACTCATTCTTCTGGACCTCTCAGCAGCTTTCAATACCACTGACTATGGTATCCTTCGGATAGGCTGCCTGGGATGGGAATTAGGAGTACTGTATTACAGTGATTCCATTCCTAAGAACATAACAAGAACCATGCTGAATCAGACCAGGGGTCCATCTAATCCAGTATTCTGTTCACACAGGGGCCAAACCGCTGCCCACGGGAAACCCACAAGCAGTACATGAGTGCAACAGCACTTTCCCGCCCATGTTCCCAAGCAACTGGTGTACATAGGCATACTGGAGGAAGCATATAGCCAATCAGGACTAGTAGCCATTGATAGCCTTTTCTCCTCCATGAATTTGTCCAATCCCCTTTTGAAGCCCTCCAAATTGGAGGCCATCACTACATCTTGTAGAAAATCTCAGCAGCTGCTTTCAGAAGGTGGTGTTAGAGGGCCATTACTCTCCCCCATGGCAATTTTGGCACGGTGTGTTACAGGGTGCTATTTGGTCCCCCATGCGGCTTAACATCTACATGAAATCAATGAGTGGGGTGTGTCAAACCAAGGGAAGAGGGGCATTGATGAATTAAGATGCCCCTCCAAGGGTGGAAATAAGCCCATCATGAATTTACACACACTTCTTCATTGAAATCTATCCACATTTAATGGTGCAATCCTATGCATGTTTACTAAAAAGTAAGTCCTGCTGTGTTCAGTGGAGACTTATCCCATAGTAAGCCACGTTTAGGATTGCAGCCCAAACCTGCCTTTTGCCCACCTACCACGAACTCAGAGAAATCCTTGGTGGTTAAATCCTCAATTCAAAATCCGCCAGGTGGCACCTCAGGCACGTGAAGAAACCAATAAAGGGTTCATTCACTGTGGCAGAACTCTGGAAATGGAAAAAATAAGAATCTCTGTAATTGTTCCTTAATATGTGTCAACCGTACCTTTCCCCGGCTCCTTGCCACATGCCTCTTTTTAATGGATTGTATCAGCTTCAGCATATTTATTATAAACAGCATATTTTCAGACCAGAACTGTTGTGTATAGCTGGTTAACACATACAGTAATAATAGCTGAATAGTATTCACCCTCTTCACCAGTGTTCAAAGATTGAAAAATGGATGCTTTAGTGAGTGTTATTCTCTCAGACTGAAAGGAAAAACTTTGGTAGATTGCATTCTTCTCCCATTCCTATTTCTGCTCATGGTGCAGTGTGGGAAGTGAGGTTCATACTAACCCATGTTAGCCACACCAAAACATGTACACACCCAGTGCTGGCTACAGGTTTTGGAGTGCCCTTGGGCAAGACACCCTCAACAGGCACCCTGCCTCAGGAAGTCTACCTTCTTCTCACCACCATTGTCGCCAGCTGCTAGTGCTCCTCCTCCTCTTCTTCAGCATTGCTACCATTTGCTTGCTCGACGGGCAGAGAGCCAGTGAGCAAGTAGGCATATATTGCTCCTCCTCCTCACCACCACCACCATTGACTGTGCCAGAGTGAGAGGCAGGTGAATAAGCAGGTTGCAATGGAGGAGCAACTCCAGTGGATCTTGTCAGTGGACCCCTGCTGGGATGTGGGCCCTCAGTCGGGTGCCTGACCATGACTCTGGCCTTGTACACTTCTACTGCAAGTACAACCATGCTGGTGGACATAATTCTCGAAGGGACTGTTTTGGCTTTTCAAGGGTACATTTTGAAATGCTACACATGCAAAGCCGGTATGACCGGAGGCTCTGCCAGAAGAACTCAGTAAATCACCACGTGTTCCCTGGAAAACAGCGAATCTGCAGTGCAATACCAACTTTGACAAAAACACCATCAAAGCGTGGTGTCAATTCCCACCCAGTCTGTATTCACCAGTTTGTTTCTTGGGGGCTTCTGTTGTTGCACTCTTCAAACTACAGGTTACTTAGAAGGAAGAGGGTGAAGGAAGAAGGAAAGGAAAATAAAAAGGGAAATAGGACAGGAAAGAAGAAAACAGGACAGCAGAACATGGAGAGGTGATGGGCTGTGAAAATAAACTGAAGTATTTATTATTTACTACCTCCTTGTATCTTCCTTACCAGGATGGAGAGTCAGAAAAGTAACTCTGACAAGCTGTTTTCTTGGAAGCCACAACACAGACATTTTGGGCATTGGGATGCACTCAGTTATGACATCTGAGATCCACAAGCCAGACAGTGAATGCGTCAAGCCTTCAACACAGTGTGGCCTGATCCTCACCCATCTGCAAAGCAGAGATCAAGAATTTAAACAGTGTATTTATACTGCAAGACACCTAGGAGAAGGTACAAGAAACTCCTCACCATGCTGTACCTTTCAGTTTCCTTTAGTGCTCTCCTATGCTTCTGCTTATGCACTAAAAGTACAAACTAGGACAAAGCAGAGGAAGGCTCCCATGCAAACCTGACCACAGTAAGGACAATTGTCCTATATTTTCCATATTCATCTCTGTGTTAACATGAACTTGTTTGAAGCAACTGATATTCCAGATCTGAAACTGAATTACATTATACCCTTGGCGCTTTAGGACCTCTCTGCACATATTGCATGGGAACCTGATAATTTGTTGATATGAGAATTTGTTGATAGGCAAAATCAGCCCTAATACCTAACACACGTGCATTCATTTATTACTACGTTTGTATAGCCACCCCAAAACACACATTCTATGGGTGGCTCATAAACAAATATAATGGAGGTATCCAATTTTTTGGGCGGGTGTCAGTGGACATATTTGGAATTTTGAGAGTGTTATGGGCACTCTCACAAAATGTCTGCCATGGGGGCTTGCCCATTCACAAAATGGCTGCCATGGTGGCATGGCTGGTCACAAAATGCTCATTTCCCAAAAGTCAAACTGGCAGAGAAGGGGGTCTGAGTTCCAAAACACACAACCAGTCTTTGGAACTCAAATAAAGATGGTGCTGGAGGGCAGCACTTTGTTTTGCAGCATGCCAGGCTTCCAGTTAAAAAATAATAATTAAAACAATCTTAAGAAGTAAAAAGCAGGAGAGGCATGGAGCCTGCTGGGCACCAAAAGAGGTGTCTGTGGATGGGCACATTGGCACCCACGGGTACCATGTTGGAGAAAAGAGAAGTTATTTAAATAAAAAGGTCTTCACCTGGTACCAAGAAAACTAAAAAGATGGTTTCAGACTAGCCTCTTCCGTAACTAGCCTCTTCCATAACTGGGACCATATACAATGCATGCAGAAAATTTGTATATTGAAGGCCCTACAACCCATCCCTGGTATCTCTAGTAATAGCAATGACAGGACTGAGAAAGATTCCCAGAGAGCTGCTGCAAAGCACAGAGGGCAGTTAGCAGGCCAGATGGAGCAGTGTCTGACTTGGGGTAGGTGAAAAATACTTTGACTGATGACAACTAGTAGATTTATACTACATGGGGTATGATTAAATGTTTGATTTCTTGGGCCATTTCCATGGGATTAACAAACAATAAAGTGCACACACGTTGGAGTGATAAATTGAAATGTGTGAAACTGAAATGTTCTCACTACATTAGATATTAAAGGTTCAACATTGCTCTTCACAGCATCTCATATATTAAATATCTATCTATCTATCTATCTATCTATCTGTGTATATATGCAACCCACTCCCTCAACGTGACAAACCTTTGAGAACTTAAAATGTAATTATAACAATCTTACCCAATAGGGAAATATATAAGAAAACATTCTTGATACATATGGCCATGATGATTAACGCTAATAAGTTACCAAGGAAATACTAATAGCATATGTGCAATATTCTCACAGCCATACTGTCTTGAATCTGATTTTAAAACATGTCTTGTGTTGTGGGCAGCTAATGTTACTTGCAAGTCTGACTGCCTCCTAGGCATAACTAAGAGTAAAAAATGTACACAGGCAGAGGCAGGACTTGTTAAGAAGTGCCATTATGCAAGTTAAACTATATAAGCTACAAGCAAAGTTTTTGTTGAGCGAGCGACAGAAGCAGAAGGTTCAGACTCAGAGATGCTCAAGGCCCTTTCCGATCCCTCCCTCAGCAATAGTTTTGTATGTATCATCATTGAGTTAGGATGGAGGTAGGGATGAAAGAGTTCCCTTCATTCTGTTCCTTTACTGATCCATGGGCTCTCTCTACCCGACATTCCACTACTCCCCTGAATTCAGGTTTAACTCAATCACCGTTCAGGTGTTCAAGAGAGTACATGAGGGCTTAAAGTGTGTACTGGTGTGGAGCTGGCACCACCCCCTACATCTCTGGGTGTGACAGCCCCAACCCCCTCAGTCCAGACCTTTCTGGTAAGGTCTGAACAGGAATTCTACTTGCGTTTGCTTGAATGCAAGTAGAGCTCTTGCATGACCATGGGCCCTGGGTTACCACCCATTCCCCTTTGGCCCCACCCCCTTTTGCCTTCAGGCCACCCACAGTCGAATGTGGCTCCCAAAAGCTTATTTGAAGTGGGGTTTGGACCTTGGGCTGAAAGAGGTTCGCTCCCGTATACTACTACCTCCTGTCTCAGACCAGTGTCTATTGCTACCACTGAAATAAATGGAATGGCGTTGGGTGAATGATGACTCCTTTGTTCTGTCGTTATTTGGACTTGCAGGTATCAGGTAGGGATCGACACAGCAACCTAGTGGTAAGGATATTGCATTCACTGAGAAATCTTCCATCGAGGACCCTACTATTAAATCAAGCTATTTTCCCCCTTCAGTTTCTGAATAGATATAAAAGTTTTGAAAATTGAAATTAAGGAAATAGTCACTGGTATATCATTTGTCTTGTGGAGAGGCTGGCAGATTTATGAGAATGAGCCTATTGCAAATAACGACTATAAAATAGCACAGCTGATAAAAATGTATGCATTCTCCTTCCAATTATTTGGCAGCATTTTACATTAAATTAGTACAATGTTCTTTGTAAAAATGAGATTTAATAACAAAATATCTAATAATATTCGTTCAGAGAAAAATTGTATCCTACTGAAGCCATCTAAAAGGAAGGCAATTATACCTAAACCTGTGGATAAAAAGATAAGCTTCTTCAAGTATAAAATGGGCCTAGGCATGTTGTTTGCAGTTCAGAAGCTTCCCCACTTTCAAATGCAAGAATGTTTATGAAATAGAGTGCACTTGCCAGTGATGTCACCATAAGGTCACAAGAAAAGGTTACTCCTTGCTCAATACAGCCATACAGCTGGTTCCCATTCATAATGTTTATGGATTTTTTAAAGTTTGGGAGATCTGTCCATCAGAGCCGGGTCCAGGCTTTTGCGGGCCCTTGGACAAGGCACCGCAGTGGGCCCCCTGCCACAGTGAGTCTACCTTCTCAACACCAGTATCATCCGCTGTTATTGATTCTCATCTCTTTCTCATCATTGCTACCACTTGCTTGCTTGACATCATGGGACTGGTTAAAAACCTTATCATATATTGTCAAATGCCTGGGAGTAGAGGAAAGTATTAACCTGGTGCCCAAAGGATGACAATGTTGGTACCAGGTGGACCTCAGTGGGGAGACCATTCCACAATCACGGAGCCACCACTGAGAAGGCCCTCTCCCTTGTTGCCACCCTCTGAACCTCCCTCAGAGGAGGCACCTAGAGGAGGGCCTCAAATTGTAGCATTTGGGTAGATTCATACTGGGAGAGGCACTTTGTTAGGTATTTTGTTCCCAAGCCATGTAAGGCTTTATACGTTAAAACCAGCAACTTGAATTGGGCTCAGGCAGCCAGTGCAAGCAGGCCACAATTGGTGTTATATTTTTGACCTTCTGGCTGCCGCATTTTGCACAAGCTGCAGCTTCCAAACTCTCTTCCAGGGCAGCCCCACGTAGAGTGCATTGCAGTAATCTAATTTAGAGGTTGCCAGTGTAGACTATTGAGGCCAGTTTATCCCTGTCCAGATGGGGGCATAGCTGGGCCATGAACCAAAGCTGGTAGAAGGAATGCCATGCTACTGAGGCCACCTGAGCCTCAAGTGACAAAGTTGACACTATGAGAGCCCCAAACTACGAACCTGCTCCTTCAGGGGACTGCGACCTCATCCAGACAGGTTGAATTCTCTGCATAATGTCAGAAGAGCCACCCACCACTAACAGCATCTCAGTCTTGTCTGAATAGATCTTCAGTTTATTAGCCCTCATCCAGTTCATTGTCTCAGCCTGCACCGATCTAGCACATCCACAGCCTCGCCTGATGACAATGGAAAGGAGAAATGGAGTTGTGGATCATCAGCATATTGATGGCAACTCATTCCAGAACTCCTGATGACTCCAATCAACAGTTTCATGTAGATGTTAAATAGCATGGGGGACAGAACCACCCTTTGTGGAACCCCATACTGGAGAATCAATATGGCTGAGCAATATCCCCTAAGCACCACCTTCTGGAGCCAACCATCCAAGCAGGAGCAAAACCACTGCAATACTCAGTACCCACTCCCAACTCAGACAATTGCCAAGGAGAATCAGCAGGATCATACTCCCCCTGTCTCTCTCTCTCAGGGCAAGCTGGGGGGGGACAAGTTTAGAGTATGCCCTGCTACTAGGGATGTGCGCGGATCTCGATCGGGGGGTGGAAGCGGGACAAACTCGCCCCGCTTGACCCACCGAGCTCCGCACAACTTACCTTTCCCCGACTTAGCACAAGCCCCACGAGAAGAGATCGGGGAAAGGTACTTCCGGGTCCCCGGCACTTCACATCCATGTCCCTGGCACTTCACAGTCCAGATCCCCGGCACTGCATTTTTTACGTAAAAACCAAGGTAACCCTACCTTAAATCAGCCGCAATTTGCTATTCACGGCTGTTTTAAGGTAGTTTACCTTGGGTTTTACGTAAAAAACTCAGCGCCGGGGACTCGGAACTGACGTGACGGGGACCCAGAGCTGACGCTATGGGGGACCCGGAAGTCCACCAAGCACCTCGCCAAGTGTCGTGGGATGGATCGCACGGCGGGGGTGCTTGGTGAGCGCGCGGTGAGTCGGGTTGTGGGCAGTTCACCCACCCCTACCTGCTACATATGTTGGACCAATGACATGTTGGGACAGTCCCATGGTTCTCATGGGAGCCATGAAATCCTGAGCCTCCCAGAGAAAGTGCCCTTGGCAAGAATGTTGATGTCCCCCAAAACCAACAGTCTGTGGAATCTCAGCAACATACCCAAGAAAGACCACCTCTGTCAGCTCAGGTAGGAAGATGGGCAGTGGGATAAGATGGGCAGTGGGATGGGCGGTACACCAACAGAATTCCCAGTCGGTCCCACTGGCCCCACACAAGGTGCAAACACTCTTGACCAGCAGTCAGATGAGGAAGGGTGGTGGGGATGGCTTTAGGGGCTTAGGATAGCATTGAAGATAGAGTTGGGAGCTAGGAATTCTTCTCCTACTCAGATGTTTGTCAAAGCAGGAAAAGAAGTTCAGAGTTTGGAAACTGACCTCTCATTTTGAGGTAGCTTTCCCGAGTCTCCAAAGTTAATTTCCTAATCTGGTTCAGGAGAACATTGCTAGGGTCACTAGGTGAAACTTGTTCTATTGATATAATGGAGCACCAATTTTGTGGAGGAGCTCACTTCCTCACTGCATAATATCTGAATGAAGCAATCTAGGAAGAAATGTCAGAATACTTACTGAAGGAAAAAAGTACTACTAGTAGTAACAAGAATAGAAAATATCAGAATTTACAAGATAATGGTCTCTGTTTGTAAGAACTTAACAATGGGTGATATTTATTTATTTATTTGTTGTGTTTATGAATCGCCTATCTGGCCGGCAAATCGGCCACTCTGGGCGATGTACAACATGATAAAATATAAAATACAGTTAAAACAGTATACATTTTAAAATCTTAACCCACCCCATATTCCCGCCTGAATAGCCATGTTTTTAGTGAGCGGCAGAAGCTCAGCAGAGAGGGGGCATGGCGGAGGTCACTAGGGAGAGAGTTCCACAGTATGGGGGCCGCCACAGAAATGGCCCTCTTCCTAGTCCCCACCAGTCTAGCTGCTCTGGCTGAAGGGACAAGGAGAAGGCCGTCTGTGGCAGATCTTGTTGAGCAGCCTACTTGGTGTTGCTGAAGACGCTTCCTTGATAGTCAAGGAAAAGTTGTTTTATTGTTGTTTTGTTTAATATACATTCTTTGTTATATGAAATGGCAATTTATAGAATTTCTGTGAAACTTTCAGGATAACAAGCCAAGTTAAATGTCATGAACTGTATAGATGCTGAAGTGCAACACACTTGCACTAATTTCCACCTGGAAAGAACCACAATCATACATACACTGTGTTCTATTCATATTATTGTTTATAATTCACTTTAATTTGCATACATGTGCTTTAAAAAATTGGAATGCATTTATTTTTTTCAGGAAAAGTAAGGCCTGTCCCAATACCCAGTGCTCTGTGATTTTAATCGGTTTATTCTGGGATTTTGTTAGCTTATTTATTTATGTAATGAACATGATGGTTACAGAATATTGTTATAATGTTTATGTTGTAAAGCCACTTTGTGTTCTGTAATTGCAGAAAAGCAGTATATAAATGATTTTTTTTTTCTACAGAAAAAGAAAGAGAACTCCACCCCAGAAGATTCTGTGAAGGGTAACTGGTAGACCACCTGATTTGAGGAACCAATAGTTATTTCTGTCAAGACAAAGGTTTATCCAGAATTGTATTGATTATCTTGGTTTATGTAATCATTATGCTTAAATTTTCCATATATATATATATATATATATATATATAATCATATGACTGAGAGCTTGTGGAAGAGTGAAAGCACAAAGAACAATTCAACATAAATGAGAACTGCATACCTAACTCCCCTGTGTGCCCTTTAAAAGCTCTCACTGTAAAAATGCAATTAAAAATGTCTGCTTTAATCATCCATTAACTGATGGGACAATCTCTGTTGATGCATGGCAACATTTTATGTTCTCAAATGGCCCTCTTTTTTGTCACATGTGGGAGATACCAACAGACCTTTGGAATTAGGAGTTACTGAACATAAATCTACATTTAGGAGAGGTGATACTTCCACAGCTGTTGCTAGACATTTTATGAATAGAAATCAATACTTTAGCAGACTATGATTCATGGAGACTGAACGTATCTTTTTTTTTTTTTTCTCAAGCAGATCCAAAGAAAAAGAAAAAGAAAAAAAGCAGAACTGGCAGATTCTTTTAAAAGAAGATTTTCAAGAAGTGCTAAAATTCTGCTCCTTTTCTTCATTGTATTTGTACAAGCCAGTCCTTTGACTCCCCAGATTAAAGATTAACACAATAGGCTGAGTACAGAAGGGAGAGAATCTTCTGCTTTTAGATTCCGCCACTGAATTAACACCTATAATTTGAGCTGCCATGTAAGGTCAGGACAAATGATTTGTTGTTGTTATAAAATGACCAATAGGATCACAAAAGTTCGAACAGATACCTAGTTTGTGGTATTTAGTAGCTAATCATTTTCACTTTCCAGGTTAAAACAGTACTCGGTCGGCATACAGGGAGACAGAAATCTACCCCTTACTAAATATATTTCCACTTCATTAAACTAAGATTTTGAGCTGTCCTTTAAGCAAAGAATGAGTGGTGCATTAACCAACCAACCAACAGGATCACAAAAGGGAATACAGAAAAAAAGTTTGTGAATGCCTATTACATTTACATCTTGCTAAGAGTGTTTCCTATTAAGAGAAAAATCTGAAATTTTAGCCATGACATTGTTTCTTTCTTTCTTTATAACATTATTTGTATCCCATTTTTCAGCTCTCAACGAGGGCCCCCAAGGTTAAAATACAGTAATACAATGCAAAAACTAAACACAGAGAACACTAAAACAGACGATAGATAGATAGATAGATATGAATTTAAACCTAGTCAAAGACTTGGCAGAATAAGAAAGTTTTAACCCTGCACCTAGGTCATCAGTGAAGGGGCCAAGTGGACCTAACTTAGGAAGGAGTTCCAGAGTTGGGGTGTCACAACTGAGAAGGCCCTGTCCTGCATCCCAGCCAGCCACACCTATACTGGTGGCAGCATGAGGAGCAAGTTCTCTGAAGATGAAATTGGTGGGCAGGTTCAGAGGTTTGTAGGATATAACCAGAACTTTGAATCCAGTCCACAAACAAACTGGAAGCCAGAGCAGATTAAAGGAAACTAGAACAATGTGATTTGAAAAGCAAACAGCAGAATCAACACTGGCTACTGCCTTTTGGACTATCTGCAGTTTCCAAAAATGTTTCAAGGGCAGCCCAACCTAGAGCATGTTATGGTAATCTGGGCAATTCCTGGGCAAGATGCTTGAGCGGGTGGTTGCTGGTCAACTCCAGGCACTCTTGGATGAAATGGATTATCTAGATCCATTTCAATCTGGATTCAGGCCTGGTTTTGGAATGGAAACTGCCTTGGTCGCCCTGTGGGATGACCTCTGCCGGGAGAGGGACAGGGGGAGTGCGACCCTGTTGATTCTCTTGGACCTCTCAGCAGCTTCCGATACCATCGACCATGGTATCCTTCTGGATAGGTTGTCTGGGTTGGGAGTTGGAGGCACTGCGCTCCAGTGGTTCCGATCCTACTTGGGCGGCCGATTCCAGAAGATGGTGCTGGGGGATTACTGCTCTGTCCCTTGGCAGTTATGCCATGGGGTGCCACAGGGCTCTATTTTATCCCCTATGCTGTTTAACATCTACATGAAACCACTGGGAGAGGTTATCCGGAGGTGTGGGCTGAGGTGTCATCAATATGCAGATGACACCCAGCTCTATCCCTCCTTTTCATCTAATCCAGGTGAGGCAGTGGCTGTTCTGAATCAGTGCCTGGACATAGTAATGAACTGGATGAGGGCTAATAAACTGAGACTCAATCCAGATAAGACAGAGGTACTGTTAGTGGGTGGTTCGTCTGCCCAGCTAAGTGATATTCAACCAGTTCTGGATGGGGTTGCACTCCCCCTGAAGGATCAGGTTCGTAGTTTGGGGGTGCTCTTGGATCCCCAACTGTCACTCGAGGCACAGGTCAACTCGGTGGCACGGAGCACCTTTTATCAGCTTAGGCTGATATACCAACTACGTCCTTATCTGGACAGAGATAGCCTAGCTACAGTTATCCATGCTCTGGTAACCTCTCATTTGGATTACTGCAATGCGTTATACGTGGGGCTGCCTTTGAAAACGGTCCAGAAACTTCAGCTGGTCCAAGATAGGGCAGTGAGATTATTAACCGGGACTGGCCGACGAGAACATATTATGCCAGTGCTTTCTCATCTGCAGTGGCTGCCAGTCTGTTTCCGGGCCCGATTCAAAGTGCTGGTGCTAACATTTAAAGCCCTAAACGGCTTGGGGCCAGGGTATTTGAAGGATTGTCTCCTCCCATATGTACCTGCCCGGACACTAAGATCTGCATCAGTGGTCCTTCTCCAAGAGCCCCTGCCAAAGGAAGTGAGGCAGGTGGCTACCAAGAGGAGGGCCTTTTCTGCTGTGGCACCCCGGTTATGGAATGAGCTCCCCAAAGAGGTTCGCCTGGTGCCTACTTTGTATTCTTTCCGGCGCCAGGTGAAGACCTTTCTGTTCTCCCAGGCATTTTAATCATCTTAATCATTTTAATCATTTTAATCTTGTAGTTGTTTTTATTCCATTATTATAACTGCTGCTGCTAGCTCTGCTGTTTGTTTTTAATCTGTGGTTTAAAATTTTATATTTTATATTGTATTTTATGATTTTAATGGTTGTAAACCGCCCAGAGAGCTTTGGCTATTGGGCGGTATAAAAATGTATTAAATAAATAAAAAAATAAAATCTAATCTGGATGTCACCAAGGCAGATAATGCACTTGGCAGGTCTTCTCTGTACCTGATATAATGAGTGGTATAATGGTAAATTTTGAAGTGTAGGCGCTCTGGGGAGACCCAGAGGAATATACAGGCCTGTGGCTCACGCTGGCTCAGCTTGTCTGAGCGTGGAAAGCTAAGCAGGGTCAGGCCTGGTTATTACTTGGATGGGAGACCCCTCCTCTAGTTTCCTGCATTGAGCAGGGGGTTGGACTTGATGGCCTGTAGGCCCCTTCCAACTCTATGATATATGAAATCTATGAAATCATCATGGCAGTCCCTACAGCCACATCCCCAAAGAGAATCCAAAAATTCAGGCAACTGTGCTGATCCATATCAACAAACTACTTACAGCAGCTTTCATCTCCATCAGGAGCAGATCCTTTGTAAAGCGAATGGGTCTTAATTGTCAAGACCAAGACACCCCCAAATACTTTGTATTACAACAGGGAACAATATATTGTTGCTGGGAAAATTGATTGATTTCCCCCAGCTACTGTGAAAATTGTAGCTAAGCTCCAGAGAGAACGGGGAAGTCTAAGGGGTCTAAGTCTTAGACGATGTCAGCATCCCTGCTAATAAAAAAAAGTGTTGGTGCTGCTGCATCCCTCTGAGCCCTGGCTCCACTGTACCACTGGAGATAATGCTGTTCATCTCTGTGGTACCGCAGCAGCCACAAGAGGCCATTTCTAGATGGAAGATCTCACAGGACAACTATAACCAAATCATGCTAGCGCAATGTAAGTTTAAAGCAGCTATTCCAGAATTCCATTTTGCATCTTGCCATCTTTCACTTCTCATCTGTTTCCATCACTTCTGGTATTTCATAAAGTTATCTTGCTCTGAAAAAGGAAGGGAAGTTGAAGTAAATACCTGGAATTAATTATGCCTTGAAAAGTGGATATACAAAGACGAATGACTTTGCTTTGCTCAGCCAACCATGAGAGCAGGTGGGAGGTGAGATGAGAATCCCTCCTCAGTTACATTGGATAAAAACCTGGCTCCACTGGAGCCAGTGGGAGGATCCCCCCCATCCCATGTATTTATTAGTCAGGATGGTTAAATTTATCCAGATAAAACTTCACCTTACAGCAAAATTTACATCAGTTTAAAAATGCTCAGTGGCATGAAAACTTGCTTATCCAAGAGGGATCAGCCTTCTGATAGAATATGATAAGCACCCTGTTAGCTTCCCAATTATCACCTATTACATTGGCATTGCAAAGATCTGCTGCAGCGTGCAAGAGAGCTTATCTTCTATCATATAGCACTTAATAATGCAGTAACTCTGCACTTCTATGTCTGAACTTGCCTGTTCTTTATACAAGAGTAGCCATGTTTTGTTGCCTATACTTTCATTTGATTTGGAATATATTTATTATCTACGTCTGCATGGGACATTCATTCAAGTTTGTTCACATGGAAACTCACACTTTGATGGGGCACAATTTTTCAGCAAAGCTGCATTATGCCAACTATGTTTGCCCCATAACTGTCCTGTACAGAGGTTGTGCAATCCCTGGACCATCCCCCCCAAAGGGCCAAGCCCAAGAAATATTTAACTGCTTCAGTGCAAGGGGTTGGGTCGGGTCTTTTGGGGGGCTGGTTGGCTCAGGAACTGCATGTCTATACGAGAGCAGTTTTGTGGCTTTTCAAATGCAAAAAGAAAAAGGGAAAAAGGAAAGAGTATCAGGAACTGAATTTGGTGCAAGGTCTGAATCTTCCATGTGTCACAAGATGGTAAGGAGCCATTCCCCAGTCTCACCCTGAAGGTTGTGCACCCTAACCCAGAGTTATTGGCATAAATAACTAGAGGAGCTGGATCCTGTAGTCCAGCAGGCAGAATGCACTGCTCTGTTGACCAGGAAAGAACAGAAGGGCAGGCCCCTAGTGTTTATTGTAGACCTGGCCAATCAGAGGCTTCACACTGCCTGCCAGTAAAAAGGTTAATGTTACATACTCACCACTATTCCTTCATCTTTTCACGTGAGCTTGAAACACTCTTAAATCCCTGGTAGCTCACCAGGCCAAGCTTGTGGGCAGAATCCAACGGGCGCTTCCACTCCTGCCAATTCTTTTTCTGCGCTGCTGATTCCCTTCTGCAAGCGGTGGGTCCCACTAATTCCGTTGCACAAGTGGGACCCACTGCTTACACAAGCGAGAATCAGCGCTTCATAGGAGAAGCTCCAAGATGGGCAGGAATGCTTGTTTCTTGAAGGAGGCAAGTCAGCAGTGCTTCCTTATGTGAGCTTCACTGACCTGCCTCCTTCTAGAAAAGAGTGTTTCCATTCACTTTGGGTTGCCCCGGAAGTGCTAAATTGCCATTCCATGAGTGGTGGGGGCTGCTTGTGCAAAGCAATTGTGGGGGTGTAAAAGAATTGGTGGGGGTGGAAGTGCCCCATTGGATTCTAGCCCCCGTCTTAGATCCAGAGGTAACTACTTCAAACCTTGGAGTTCTTGATATCAGGTCAGACACTGATATTTTGTATGTCTGGCTGTGGGAACTCACAGATTTAGGGTTTGAATCAAGGTGTCTGAGCTAGAGCAGCAGTGAACAGCTTCTGGCCCTCCAGATGTGTTGGCCTATAACTACCACCAGCCCTAGTCAGCATAGTCCAGTGATGGCGAACCTATGGCACGCGTGCCACAGCTGGCACGCAGGGACCTCTCTGTGGGCATTCGAGCCATTGGTCGCCAGATCGCGAAAAGACCCTTCTGCATTCAGCATCAGCGGGTTTCCATAGTAACTCCTCTCCACTCATTCCTTGCTGGCCTCCACAGGCAGGCACGCTCCAACATCTCCACCCCCAGAAGCGGACTGCGCAGGCACCCAGCCCTCCTCCTAACCGAACAGACAGCTCAGAAGCACAGCGCGTGCGCGCCCGAATCTTTGCGCACCCGGTGAAGAGCCATGCCCCGAGACAGAGCGGGGCGCGATTAGCTAGTGCCCCCTCCTCCTTCCTGCCAAATTTAAGGCACTTTGAAATAAATAAGTTGGTTTTGTGTTGCGGTTTGGGCACTCGGGCTCAAAAAGGTTCACCATCACTGGCATAGTCAATGGTGAGGGATCATGGAAGTTGTAGGCCAAAACATCCAGAGGGCCACAAGATGCCCACCCCTGAGCTATAGGAAGGATGGGCAACAGGGAAGGATGGGGAACAGTTGGATCCAGAGAAGCATGCAATGGGGGTTTCCTGCCCTTGCTTTCCTCACTGCAGTCCCCTGAAATTTTGTTCTTGAGAGTCTAGGGATTGTGTATTTCGTATTCGACGATGTTTAGAGTAGTTTTGTAAGCTAGTTTGGTAAGACTTTGCCCAAAATGTGTCATATAAATCTCTTAAATAAAACAAACAAATATAGAATGGCATGGGGCGGGGTGAATCAGCAGAATTTGGGGAGGTCTCCTGGCATGAGCAGAAGTGCCTTTCTGCTCACTAATGGTACCTTTGGATCTAGCCCAATAATTTTTGGACATGTGGAAGCAGAAGTTGAATCAATTGGATAGGGAGATGGATATTCTGGAGGTCACAGAACAGGAAAGTTTGGGTAGGAAGCATCTCACCTTTTGCTTCCCGAAAGACTGAAAAAAAATGTATTTACATCTTGAAGCTGCCACAATCCCATGAGAGTAGCAGCGTGTACATATTTAGGCCTTGGCTGCTCCTTATGTTTAAATCAGCAGGTTTTATTTGGCTCCTGCTGTGACCAAGTGGCTTCCTCATTTGTGTGTGTCTGTGTAAATAGACAGAGCATAAACAGTTCTACCTTTCCATGCAAATCAGTGTTTGCTTTGAATTCTCTAACTCCACAGGCTGGCAGCCTTTTCATTAAAATTAGCCATCTACCTTGATCCGTACAAGAGCTGTCATCCCCGAGCAGGCAAGGTCAGTTTTTGACGATGCAAAGATTTATGATTGTTGTTGGAGGACAGAGAAAAATGCTAGAACATTAATAGTTAAAAAACCGTGATAGCATGACAGCAAAGCAATGTGATTTTTTTTCCAAGCCGTATATTAACGTTCCTTGGCTCATTAATAGCATGGAGGTATGGAGACGGCTCTGACTCTGAGCTGGGTAATGTAATATCATGTCAGTCCAGCAAGGCATCAAATGTAAACAAATTAGGAAAATTCAAAGCTGCTTATCTGGAGTCAAAACAAGAGTTTATATTGAATATGGGTTATTTTCAATTTGGTCACATATTAAATAAACAAAGTTAAGTAAATATGTACTGTGTCTACAAGTGTACATTATTTAAAAATACACTCTCTTTTAAAAACTAAATATTTACTGGGTTTAATAGCTGAAAATGCCTTTGCTTTATTCTTTTGTCAACCCCATGTTTTTTAAAAAGGATAATTTGTATGAAAGAAGAGGCAGCCATCCCCACAGTTATTTGTGTAAATCAGGGGTGTTGAACCTCAGGCCCAGGGACCAAATCTGGCCCAGAGGGCTGCACCCTCTTCCACAGATCACCCGGTGGTTCTCACTTTTCCTCCCCAACTGCCAATTGGTGGTTTCCCACTTTTGTGCAGTTTCTTCCCCATTCTAAAAGGCTGAAATGTTCAAGGCTAAGTTAATGAAAGTAAGAGCTTTGAGCAAGAATATGCTAGTATTTTTGGTATTTTCCCACCACCACTTTTTGCCCTAACCCCTCTGTGTTCAGCCTGGCTCACCACTGGAATGTGGCCCCTGAGAGTTTCTCCAGAATTGAATTCAGCCCTTGGGATGAAAGAGGTTCAACAACGATGGTGTAAATTATGCTCCCCCCTCCTTATATCCTTCATTCTGTTGCCATGTCTTTTAACTTTCAGTACTCTTTCTGACACATACACGAACCCTGGTCTATAAAGGCAATATGCTCACAGAAGCTGGGTTCTGCACATGCATCGCTGCAGAATAGAGAACACAAGTGCTGTACACAAGATGGTTCCTGCCTCTGGATCCTTGCCTCCAGCCCTCAGAGCAACACTCGAGTGGAAAACACATCTAAGCAGCTCTGAGCAGATCGTGCGAACTGTCATCTTTGACAATAAATGTATTTGGGAAATCAAGGACTCCCCCGCTGTTTTTGTTTGGACTGTGGGGTTAGTCAGTCATTGTCAGCCTTCTTGCAGAGGACTGTACCTTGATTTCAACTGTCTGGAGCAGAAGAAAGGGAAAAGAGCCATCTCATAAAATAAAATAATTTCCCCTCAAAGCTAGGACAGCCTTTACCAGGTGTTGCAGCTAATTGCCCGAAATAATGTGATGCTGTCTAGGAAGAGTAAGTTTTAGTAGAATGACTCCAATTAACTGATAAAGACCAAGGTCATGATAAGAGAGGAAAGCTAGTCCAGAGACTTCCACACATGTCTTATCTGCAAACTTATCCACAAAAGGTAGAGTGCATCAATAGCCCAGGGTGGTGGATAGTCTCCTCATCTGTTAAAAAAAAAAAAAAAGTAGAGGTGAAGACTAATAGAGCCTTGCATGCATCCATCTGATGCCTTGAATGTGTCAAGAAGCCCAAAATGTTCATCTAACAGAGAAGGCCTCTGGAAGACTTCACCAGCTACCTTGATGCTTTTACTTCTATAACATATTTCAATAAATCTAGCATTATTATAGGGTCACAGTTGAGGCCCTGGGCTAAGGGTGATTGGATGAATCACATTCCACCATTATAGCCAGAAATTAGGGGAAGTAGGTTCTGTCATGTATAGTCAGAAAACAGCTGAGAGGATTCATCTGGAACTTGGCAGAGTAGGAGAGATTGGTTTGAGGATGGCCCATGCCAATTTTGAGATAGAAAAAGCAAGAATTTTATAGGAGTTTAAAGTTTGACAAGTGACCTCTAGCAGGTTGACAGGTATTGTTTCCTTTCTCATAGACTTTACTGGGGTTAAACTTTATGGCTGATTTATGCATTTGTACAGCATCTTTCAGGAAATTGTTTGTTGTGTTCCGTCAAGGGAAAGTTCTAGTAGGTGCTTTACCCTAGTAGCACAATAACATAGTTCTAGTTTTTCCCTTAAAAATGCATTTTTCCCAGCCCATCCTATGGGAGCTCATAAGGTCTATTTCACATGTGCCTAGTTTGTGATAGTCAGGAGAGAGGGTGTATGGAATGGGAATGAGTGTGGGTGGTTACCAGAGAGATGGGAGAGAATGTATACAGTAAGTAGGCCCTATCTATCTAAGAAGATTTCAGAAGAAATCTGAAACCACCCTCTCCTCACAGGAAGGAGAAATTTCTTGGGCCGGTTCACACGACACGGGAACCGCGTGGGAGCAGAAACCCCTCGTGGTTCCCGACCCGTGTTGTGCGAACACTGACCGGGGGCGCCCCCGCAGGACAGCTGCATGCGGGAAGCACGGAAAGTCACCATGGGCGGTAGAGGGGTAAGCCCCTACCGCGTGTGGCCACCCTGCCCTGCGAACAGTGGGCGGCCGTCCCGCGGGGCCCTCCCATGGCTGCACAGAGGCAGCAGCCCAGAATGGCCGGAGCTGCAGCCACTCCGGCCCATAGGGACAAACGGCCCCGCTGGGCATCCCGAGCTGCCACCCCCTAGCGCTGGGAGGCCCACGCTGCAGTGCGGGGACTGTCGGCTCCACCGCGTTCTTCCCATGCATGTGGGGCGCAGGTCGTCTGTGGCACCCCGCCAGAGCACGCGGATGGCCCCGTGGTGCCTCCTCCACTCACTGCCTGGGTTGTATGAACCGGCCCCTTGAAACTAAAGGCCAAATATAAAATAAGCTCTATTCTCATTCTTCAGAAAAAGTCCAGAAATGCCCTGTTTTTCAGACAGAACCCATATTATAGTAGGGTTTGACCCCCACCCCTTCCCCAGGAAATATTGTTATGATACCTCAGAAGTCAATGTCTTTATGAAACTTGAGGAAAGCTGAATTATGGAACCCCCTACTACAAGGAAATCACTGTGGGAAAGAATTTCACAGTTTCCTAAGATGGATTAGTTATCAATATAAAATTATATTCAGGACAGTTGGATTACAGAACTCCCTGCTACTAGGATATCACTGGGTTGTTAGACTGCGTTGTCTACATAATTCTTATTCACCCTCAATATTTTGATCCAGATATTAGTAAAATAAACTCTATTCTAGTAAAATGAAATCTATGACTATCCTGCACTGAGCAGGGGGTTGGACTACATAGCATTCAAGATCCCTTCCAATTCTACCAGTCTATACGGATGGTATTGGTTGCCAGTTGGGTACTTGAAACGTGGAGTGGTAGCTTTCGTTGGATGATAGCTTCAGTTGCATAGACTCCATGTGTCTATTCCAGCAAACAGACATACGGTATCTGGGAGTTAAGTCCACCACTCTGCCACTGACAGGGATCCAGCTCCAAGGGGAAGCTGGAACTAGTCACAGCAGGATACCATGCCATATCCATATTGCCTAAATAACATGTATGATAAGGGTGCGGCTCTTAACTGCTGTAATTTCCCAGCATTTTAGAGCTTGAGTGTACATGGGAAACCCTTAACCAAACACATTAAACTGAAAGGTTTTTCTTATTGTATAGTTTAATAGTATGTAACTGTATTCATATGATTTACCTCTCACTTTCCCTTACTGATCAGAATGAAAAAGGGGGTCCTTGATTCAGTCTGCCCAACAGGTGTCTCTCATGGCCAAGGCTGTCAACAAGGCTGTCTGCTGAGTGACTTAGGGCCAGTTCATACGACCCAGGCGGCAAGCGGGAGAGGCACCACGGGGCCGTCTGCGGGGTCAGGTGGGGCGCCGCAGATGACCTGCGCCCCGCGTGTGTGGGTGGAGCTGGCAGTCCCCGCACTGCAGCGTGGGCTTCCCGGTGCTAGGGGGTGGCAGCTTGGAATGCCCAGAGGGGCCGTTTGGCCAGAGCAGCCGCAGCTCCGGCCACTCTGGGCTGCCGCCTCTGTGCGGCCACAGGAGGCCCCTGCGGGACGGCCGCCCACTGTTCACACGGCAGGGTTACCCCTCTACTGCCCATGGTCACTTTGCATGCTTCGCACACGCCGCCGTCCCGCAGGGGCACCCCTGGCCGGCGTTCGCATGACACGGGAACCGCGGGGGGGGGCTAGTGCTCCCCCGCGGTTTCCGTGTCGTGCGAACCAGCCCTTAGAGTGTGCATGCAACCTTTTGCAACCCACATTCCTAGATCAAGTCCCATGGTATAGCATCATTAAGTGCTGCTGTGTTTGGTCAATTAATCTAGGAAAATTATTCCTAAATCACTAGATTTGGCACTAGGAAAACTGGTCTATTTTACAGAACCACTGGCAAACCTTTGGCATACTGTAGAAAAAGCAAATGCTTCCTATAGCAGTAGTAGGTGATTCTTAAGAACCATGTTCAACAGAAGAGGGCTTGGACTCCCAAGAGGGTAGCTTCTATACTCCTTCTGCATTCTGTCCCTGCACACTAGTCTGGATTTTGTTTAGGGCAATAAGGTCCTGCTGCTTTTAGATTACTGGAAGAGATAGTAGAACTAATTGATAGCTGCTAGACAATAGACAAATGCTACACTGTCCTCCCTTCTTCCAGTGCAGGAAGAAGTTATGAGTCCTTCATTCTTGGCCATCCTGGTGGAAGACAGCAGCAGTGGGACAGCTGCTCCCCAAAAGTAAATACAGGTCTAGGGAAGGCCCTGCCCTGATGGTTTTATGTGGGTGATTGGGGGAACTGTAGATTCACTGAAGTCCCCTTGAGGCATCTTCTCAATTCTGTAGGGGTCTCTATAGCTCCTGCTGTAGGAGAGGTTAAAGGTTACTCAGCTAGTCACTTTGTATTTCATGGATATTTTTGACACTGCTGTAATTATATGACAACGCGGAAAGCTTGTACTTCTGATTAATAATAATAATGCTTAGATTTTAATGTACTTTGAGGTTTGAAAGTGCTTCTTATCATCTCAGCATGCATGTAAAAATCTTATTATTCCTGTGTGTGTGTGTGTGTGTGTGTGAGAGAGAGAGAGAGAGAGAGAGAGAGAGAGAGAGAGAGAGAGAGAACTTAAAGTACAATCCTATACCCACTTGATTAGGGGTAAGCTCAATGGGACTTGCTTCTGTGTAGACATGTATAGAACTGCTGTTAGTGGCTTACGTAGGGCCACCTAGTGAGCACATCAATTCCAGTCAGCAAGTTCCAGGCTCGCAGTTCACAATCTTAGTCACTTCAACACTAATTATTCTCAATGTTGTCATTGTGCTTCTATTGGGTTGTATACAAAGGGTTGTAATCCATGTGAGTCTGACTTAAGTCCCATTCATTTCGGTCCAAGCAGGGATGGGGGGGAAATTTTGTTCAGTTTGCATTTAAATGCATTTAAATGCAAACTTACCTACTACTGCTGCACTTTCGAACCACTGTGCAAAGTGAAATTGATATCCTGCCAAATTCTCACTTCTTCAAATTGCAATCCAGTTCTCCAACCAAAAAAAAAAAAGCATTCAGACGTGCATATATTAGGGAACATAACATTAAAAATACATTATATTAGGAGAATCACTTGCAAAATGTGTATATTAGGCAAAGATGCATACAGAAATGCATGTATTAGGAGCAATGGGCACAAAATGCCATTCTCCAAGTTCGAGATGAACCATACATAAAACAGGAGGAATTTTCAAAAATCAAGACAAACTGAATTTAAGATTGGAAAAATGAGAAACTGAGAGAAACCAAAATTTACAGATTTGTCCATTCTTAACCACCACCACCACCCGGGAAAGCAACGGAGCAATTGCTTCATTGTTTTTTACGAATAGTATATATGTGGAATTTCCTACACATAAGTTACATCGGGGGGGGGGGGGATTCATGTAAAGTTTCCTTAATTTTATCTTAAACAAACTCTTTTCTCTTTGAGCAATAATTCATTGAACCTGCAAAACTTACAAGTACGGTGGAATATTTAAGAGCTGCCTTGTGATATTTAGTTTACTTACAATAGCTACAATGTTATGTGGCTACAAAGATGGAGCTTTAATTTTATTGTTCAATGAGCACCCATTGCAATGATACAAGATGACATGTTATGATGGGTACATTGTGCAACTCTCTAATAGCACAGAATAAAAAAACACCAAAATCCTTTTTTGGCTCATTGGCCCATTACTTTTCTTCTCATTCTTTTTAGCACTCTTTCTGTAGGTTCTTAACTGCTACATTTACCTGAAATTACAATTGGTGTCACTGGTGTTTAACACATATGCACACAAATAGAGGAACATTGGCATTTGTGAAAGGATTTTTGTAAAGGATTGTGAAGTGCAGATATTCTATTGGTTTGTTGTTGTTTTTTGTAAAGGGAGAGAATAATTGCCATAACATCCTGCAATTAAATATTGCACTACTACAGTCAGTTATGGCGCCTTAAGTAAGAATGTAAAAGCATGAGAATCAATAACATTGTTTTTTTAAAAGTTAGAATTAAGATGTCATCAGTGAGGCAGTTTGTTTTCAAGCATCTGGTCACACTGTAGTATACAGGAATCGGCTATATGAGAATCTCAGGTAGTCTTTGTTAGTTTGTTAAGAAGAGAAGGAAGAAGGGCTTAAAAGCCCATATTTGTGTCATTATGATTGCAGAGCAAATAATTGGCAGTGCCCTGCACTACTTTATTCTTCACACACACACACACACACACACACACACCTGTTTTATTACTCAATTTTCAATTATTTTGTTAGAATCACTTTTCTTTAGGGAGCAACCCTAAACTCCCACCAAGGCTGGGCAAGGGGCCATAGGATGCAGCAGAAGTCCCACTCCACAAGAAGAGAGGAAGGTCCACCAGCAGGTCAGCTGTTATGCATCTGAGGGCAGAGGCCCCCTGGTATACCTGCAGAAAATTCTGCAGGCATAGGTGCACCACCAGCAGTGTTCTTGCTGACATAAGGTCCTGAAACAAGGAATCCCACAACATAAATAAATAAATAAACAAACAAACAAACAATTAAAAACAGTACAATAAAAGAAATAAACAGCATGAACCAATTAAAACTCCTGTCAGTAACAGACCAGCTTATATGCCAAAGGCCTCCCTGAATAATAATGTCTTTGCCTGGTGGTGGAAGAACAACAAAGAGGGGGGCAGCTTAGCTTTCTTCGACAGGGAGTTCCAGAGCCTGAGAGCGGCCACTGAGAAGGCCTTATCTCATGTCGCAACCAAATGTGCCTCTGAAGGTGGCAGTACTGAGAGAAGGGCTTCCCCCAAAGATCTTAACACCTGGGCAGGCTCATATGGGAGAAGGCAGCCTTTCAGGTAGCCTTTCAGGTAGGAGTGCTCTGTTGATTATGCATTCATTCATAATCCCATCCATGTTATTACTTACATTCATTTTCATGGTGTTGGTTCCCTCCTTCCTTTCCTTTTCCCTTTCCCCACTCTTGCCTGTGTTTAGCAGCAGAGCAGATTTTTATTGCATCTCCTTGTGGCTGCCATTTTGTTTTGTTGGAATGCCCCAGGAATGCCATTTTTGTGTTGTCCTGGAACAACACAAACATGGTATCATGTTGTTCCAGGACATCTTGGGGAGAGCGGGGGGGGGGATGGCAGCCATTCACTGGTGTCTGCCTTTCCCCCCCTGAATTGCGCAAGAATGATGTAATGTCCAGGGCATTCTGAGAAAATACACAGCAGCCAGCAGGAGCTGCCATTGAAATAGGCTCTGCTGCCACTACTGCTATTGCTGCCAGAGAAAGATGAGCCCTTCTGCCCCTGAATGAGTGATGCACAGGTATGACTGGGATACCAAAAAGAGTACCCATCCCCGCCGCCCGCCTCCAGGGATGTGTGAGAATTTTTCATGAACCGTTCAGCAAGAGCAAACTCGCCTTGTTCAGCTCACGCGAGTCTGTTCACGAACGTTCTCCTTTTCAGCTCTGTTCGCGTACCGTTTGCGAACGCAAAAAAACAGATTTTGGTTGTGTGAGAATTTTTGGTGAACTGTTCAGCAAATGCAAACTCGCCTTGTTCGGCTCACACAAGTCTGTTCACGAACGTTCTCCTTTTGCTCAGACCATCATCATCATCAGGCGATCACTCGTGACCGAGTAAGATTGTCTTCCGGGATAAAAGGAGGAAATTCTAAAGAAGATTGTGTAGACTCTAGCGATGGGCCCGTAAGTGACTGTGGAGGCCAATTCTAGATCCACACAGCTTCCCACAGTGAGGACACAGGTTACCACATGGAAGATGGTCCTGTAAAGGATTCATTTGACGTGCTTTTCGCTTAGCACGTTTCTCCCTTTCACCTTGCACTCGGGCTTCTTCAAAGTCCATGGAACCTTTGTGAAAGGCCAACCTCCATTTAGATCGTTCATGGGCCAGAGCTTCCCAGTTTTCGATGTTTATATTGCATTTTTTTAGATTAGCCTTATGAACATCTTTAAACCTCTTATATTGACCACCGATATTCCGCTTTCCATCCTTGAGTTGGGAGTAAAGTAACTGCTTTGGGAGGCGGCAGTCAGGCATTCGAACAACATGACCGGTCCACTGAAGTTGGCGTTGAAGGATCATTTTTTCAATGCTAGTAGTCTTTGCTTCTTCCAGTACACTGACATTTGTTCGCCTATCTTCCCAAGTAATTTGCAGGATTTTCCGGAGGCAACGTTGATGAAACCTTTCAAGGAGGTGGGAGTGACGTTTATAGATAGTCCATGTTTCGCAGGCATACAATAAAGTTGGTAGTACAATGGCTTCATAAACCAGTGTTTTGGTCTTCTTACAAATATCCCGATCCTCGAACACTCTATGTTTCATTCGAGAAAATGCGGCACTTGCTCAGACGATGCTTGCGGCACTTGCTCAGACTTGCTCAGACGATGCTGGATTTCACTGTCGATGTTAGCTGTAACAGAAAGATAGCTGCCAAGATAGAGAAAATGATCGACATTTTCCAGTATTGTCCCACCAAGCTGGTGAATGCAAAAAAAAACCAGAACGGTGACATCTATCCATTACTCATTGCATTCATTTTGGAATGTAAGAAATCTAAACTGAATGGGCAGCATTTGGTTCACTTTTTCACTTGTTCCAAAATGAATGCACACCTCTAGAATCAGTGTCCCTCACTCATGAAATAAAACAATGTCTCACAAATTATACTATTTTAGTCCAGACTAATGCTTCAAGAAAAGTCTGTCTTCCTTCAATTTTCCCCTCAAAATCCCACCTTTTCCATGAAGAATTTGGTTTAAATTCTTATAAAGCAATTCTAGTGCAGAGATCCGCTAGGAGTCACCAGCCTCAGGATCTCCGAGTTAGTCCTCCTCCCCCTGTGAAATCAAGCCTAAATGTAACTGGACTAAATGTGTCATCAGGCGATCACTCGTGACCGAGTAAGATTGTCTTCCGGGATAAAAGGAGGAAATTCTAAAGAAGATTGTGTAGACTCTAGCGATGGGTCCGTAAGTGACTGTGTGAGGCCAATTCTAGATCCACACAGCTTCCCACAGTGGGACACAGGTTACAGATAGAAGATGGTCCTCTGTAAGGATTCATTTGCACGGGCTTTTCGCTTAGCACGTTTCTCCCTTTCCACCTTGCACTCGGGGCTTTCAAGTCCCATGGAACCTTGTGAAAGGCCAACCTCCATTTAGATCGTTCATGGGCCAGAAGCTTCCCAGTTTTCGATGTTTATATTGCATTTTTTTAGATTAGCCTTATGAACATCTTAAACCTCTTATATTGACCACCGATATTCCGCTTTCCATCCTTGAGTTGGGAGTAAAGTAACTGCTTTGGGAGGCGGCAGTCAGGCATTCGAACAACATGACCGGTCCACTGAAGTTGGCGTTGAAGGATCATTTTTTCAATGCTAGTAGTCTTTGCTTCTTCCAGTACACTGACATTTGTTCGCCTATCTTCCCAAGTAATTTGCAGGATTTTCCGGAGGCAACGTTGATGAAACCTTTCAAGGAGGTGGAAGTGACGTTTATAGATAGTCCATGTTTCGCAGGCATACAATAAAGTTGGTAATACAATGGCTTCATAAACCAGTGTTTTGGTCTTCTTACAAATATCCCGATCCTCGAACACTCTATGTTTCATTCGAGAAAATGCGGCACTTGCGGAGCTCAGACGATGCTGGATTTCACTGTCGATGTTAGCTGTAACAGAAAGATAGCTGCCAAGATAGAGAAAATGATCGACATTTTCCAGTATTGTCCCGCCAAGCTGGATAGATGGCATCACCAAAGGGTTGGCTTGCACTTGCTGATGAAGCACTTTGGTTTTTTTGATGTTAAGTGAGAGACCAAGTTTTTCGTATGCTTCTGCAAAAGCATTTAGCATAAATGTGTAATCTACCCCTATTTATGCCCATCTTCCTCCCTTCCTTTGGCTTCCTACATCACGTTTTAATTTAAACTATAGGCCCCTAAAGGCATGGACCTGTCTTTTCCTTTCTTTTTTACTCTAAAGCATCACCCACATCAACAGCACTATCTAAATACTGGCAACAATGATAATAATTTGCAAGCACCTTTGAATTATTCCTTCAATCGGAGAAATTATTAGCAATGCAGGAGGTGGAATCATTAATGCAGTTTTCCTCTTGCTTTTCTCAGGTTTTACTTTCTGTGAAACACTGCAAGAGAAAAGCCTCAAGCAGCTTGAGTCCCCCATAGTGATGGCACATCAATGTCAGCCTTTTATCTAAGATCCTATTGTCAGCTTGAGCTCACTTCTCCCTTTTCCTCCCAATCTCCCGTCCTCCCTGAAAAAGGATCCCCATGGCATGCTTCGACAGAAATCTGGCCTTCTTTGCTGTTTTTTCATACCAAAGCTGCAACCTAAATAACTCTGCAAAGCTCAGATCACATGCCCTGCTGCAGTAACCATGCTGTACATTAGTACAATTCTAAGGGCCCCCTGCCCTTGTTTCTTGATAAGATAAAAAATACACTTTTTAAAAACCCAAAACCCCAGACACATTAAAATGATCTTATTAAACCAAAGAGTTAGGCTCATATTAAAATGCTAATAACTGGCATGGATCAACTGAATGCTTACCTACAGAAAAGTAATTCGAAATTCACAAGTACAAAAGAGCACCAGGATAACAGGGTAATCATAGAAAAAGATAAGGGTTATGGCTGCAATCAGTCAAGTGTAAGATGCTGGGGAACAAAACTGTGACCAGAGAAACAACAACTGGTAGCCAGTGAAGCTGTTTAATATCTGTGGGACATCTCCCTGCTCACCACCCCGCTCCATTTGTAGCAGTCGGAAGCCTAGCAATTGTATTCAGGAGCAGCTGAATGAAGCTTCTGAATATTCCTCATAGGATGGGCATGTGTACTACTTTAGTAGTCCTCTGTTTCAGTCTGTCCTCCATTTTCATTTTCAGTCCTGGTCCAGCTTAATTATAAAGATCCTTAAGAAGGGAGTGAAGGGCCTTAAACTTACCTATCAACAATCTCCTTGTCATGGTCTTTACCACTATGGTGAGATGTATTGTCTTTTTATTTATATTATAGTAAGTATTTCTAATTTTGAATCTATACGTGTAGATGAGCGTATGCATTTTCCCTTGCCCCAAATCTGTGTTTTCCTTTGTCCTCCTGCTTTGCTGCTGCATTTCCTTTTTCTTCTGGTGATGCGTAACTGGCCACCCTATTCCCATGTATAGGGCTTTGCAGAAATCTAACCTGGATGTTATCAGGGCATGAATACACATAGCCAGCTATGCTACACAAGTTCAAGATATTTTAATGTCTTTTGTTTAGTGGTAATAAATATGATATGCCAGTTGGGCTTCAGGCCTGGACATGGGACGGAAACGGCCTTGGTCGCCTTGGTGGATGATATGAGGAGGGACCTTGGAAAGGGGCGAATGATCTTTTCTAGTCCTCCTCAATCTCTCAGCAGCTTTTGATACCGTTGACCACGGTATCCTCCTGGACCGCCTGGATACGGTATCCTCCTGGACCACGGCTTTTGATACCGTTGACCACGGCATCCTCCTGGCATAGGAGGCACTGTATTGCATTGGTTCCAGTGCTTCCTCTCTGGAAGGTACCAGAGGGTAGTTCTTGGGGAGGAGGCTTCGGACCCTCGGCCGCTCACTTGTGGGGTGCCGCAGGGTTCCATCCTCTCCCTGATGTTATTCAATCATCTATCTAAAGCCGCTGGGAGCTATCATCAGGAGGTTTGGGGTGCGGTGTCATCAGTATGTCGGATGACATGCAGCTCTACCTCTCTTTCAAGTCCTCACCAAGGTTGGTCGTTGAGACCCTGTCCAAGTGCCTGGAGTCAGTGGGTGGCTGGATGGGAAGGAACATGCTGAAGCTGAACCCCGACAAGACCGAGGTACTTCTGGTGGGGGACAAGGGGAGGTTAGGGGATGTTGACCTGGTGCTGAATGGGGTACATCTCCCCCTGAAGGACCAGGTCTGCAGCTTGGGGGTCATTCTAGACTCCCAGCTATCCATGGAGGCTCAGGTGTCAGCTGTGAGCCGGGCGGCGCTGTATCAACTCCATCTGATACGGCAGCTGCGCCCCTACCTTCCTAATCATCTACTCCCATCAGTGGTTCATGCCTTGGTCTCCTCTCGCCTAGACTACTGTAATGCACTCTATGTGGGGTTACCCTGGAAGACAGTTCAGAAGCTACAGCTGGTACAGAACGTGGCGGCTCGCCTGGTTAAAGGCAGCTGCTGGCGGGATCACATCACTCCAGTGCTCAAGGAGCTGCACTGGCTACCAGTTGCTCGCTGAGACGAATTCAAGGTGTTGGTTTTGACCCTTAAAACCCTATACGGCTCCGGTCCAGGTTATCTCAAGGAGCGTCTCCAGCAACACCAAGTAGGCCGCTCAACAAGATCTGCCACAGACAGCCTTCTCCTTGCCCCCTGAGCCAGGGCAGCTAGACTGGTGGGGACTAGGAAGAGGGCCTTTTCTGTGGTGGCCCCACACTGTGGAACTTCTTCCCTAGTGACCTTCCGCCATGCCCCCTCTCTGCTGAGCTTCCGCCGCTCACTAAAAACATGGCAATTCAGGCGGGAATATGGGATGGGTTAAGATTTTAAAATTTTATATTGTTTTAAATGTATTTTATATTTTATCATGTTGTACATCGCCCAGAGTGGCCGGTTTGCTGGCCAGATGGGCGATCCATAAATACAAGAAATAATAAATAAATAATTAAATAATGATATATACACATTAACACACATGAGCTCCCTGGGTCCTCCCTATTTTACCTATTTGGTAGCTAAACCAGAGATATAAATATGAAAGGTAACACCAAGAGACCTCATGGATATTCTTGATAATCCTAGTAGATGTCCATAAATCCTCAAAACAATGCATCTTTTCCATTCCTTTTCATTTTCCATCATTCATGGGTAGTGATGTAGGATATGGGTTTAATTTTATTACATGGTTCAGATGTTATTGTAATGCACAGCAGCAAACAATAGCTAGGTGGAAATGGATTGAAACAATGGGAAAAGACTTAAGCCTTCTGTGTTGTACTCCTGTTTGCCATGTCACTATCTAGGCCAGGGGTGGACAACTTTGGGGGGGTGCCCCCCAGGGCCACTTCTCTCCCCCCTACATGGGCCATATTCCTGTCACTGCCAAATGTGGCAGGGGCAGTGGTGACAGCAAAAGAAATGGTGGTTTGCCACCGCATTTTGGCGGCAAACCACTACGGAACCATAAAAGGCCAAATTTAGCATATTCCCAAGCTAAATTTGGCCTTTTTGCCGCTCTGTATTGGTTTGCCTACCAAAACTTGGCAGCAAAGCAATGATTTTTTATTTCATTTTTACCACCACTGTGAGTAGCGGCAGAGCAGCAGTGGAAGCAGTGGGCGGCAGGAGTTGCATGGGGCCCCTGGGCCATATTTTGCCTACCCCTGATCTAGACTGTTCATTGAGGCAACTTTAACTGGTAAGGACACAGCCTGTTTGTTTGGAATAAGCCTTTTTAGCACACTGAAAGACAGGTTGCATTACAGAAAGGGCTAGAGCATTACTTTATTAACTATCTAATATGCATCTTCTTAGGTGTGTCTGAATTTGTATCTAATACTTATTAGATACACCAAGTGCACCTATGTCACTTTCAAAAACAGTATAGCTTTTCTTTGAGTTGATAGTAGAACTAAGAGTTTTGTTCATATATACTGTCTGTTAATATATACTGTCCTTTCAAATTCTGAAAATTATTGTACCACGGAGATGAATTTCTGTGGCACACCAGGGGAAAATATTGAAATACATGTTGCAAAATTTTGTATTTTCTTGGTCACAGTGCAGCTGCAGGGATGGCAGTTAAGGAGCTCAACATCCCAAGATGGCTCACATCTCTGGTTTGCTACTCCGTCCAAGGACTTTTGCTCAACAGAAGACTTGGATATCTTTGTTTAAATCGACCCATCTTGTCTGATTTTCTTACAGGCTACATTTTTGATTCACATTGATAAGCTAATAATATGAATTCTGTTTATACTTTATGGGTATATTCCTGCCAATAGTTATATGTGGACTATTGAATCTTCTCCCTTCTTGCATATTGTTAAGAAAAAACATGTTTTCTTTTGTAAGAATATGCAAAATGGGAGACAATTCAATCCTTGCTTGAAGATTATTTGAAAAATACGATGCCTGTCAAGTTCAAAAGAGAACTGAAGAGTGCACTTCAGCTGGTAAATACAATGGCCTTTGAAGGGAGGTTTAGGCAATTTCCATATTAGGATCAACTGTGCTTTCTGCTGATATGCCTACCATTTAAACAAAGTGGGTTCAAATGGTTGGATGGTTTCTAAAATACATTTCTGGCCTTTGTGAAATAAAATAGAATCTATGTTTAGTAGGAGTCATTTTTCTACCACACAATGTAGTCTTCAAGCATTTGGCCAGTTGTATCAGAAATATTTTTTTGAAAAGTAATGCTGTGTCTACAGTCTTACCATTAGGATGAGGCTTAAGGATGTTTCTGTCAAACTGTTTGGGTTTTTATATTATCTGTTTCATCACAATGTGCTTTCTTTCTTTTTCTTTTTTCTTTTTTTACTTTTATTATGTTGCAAGGACTAACCACTAGAAACTTACCGTATTTATTTTTTTCATTTATTATATTAATATCCCACCTTTTCTCCAGCAAGGAATCCAAGGTGGCTTACATAATCCTCCTCCTCCTCTCCATTTTATTCTCACAACAATGCTGTGAGGTAGGTTAGGCTGAGAGTTGAACACCCTCCATCTAGTCAGAGGAACCACCCACTAACAGCATCTCAGTCTTGTCTGGATTGAGCTTCAGTTTGTTAGCCTCCATCCAGTCCATTGTCACAGTCAGACACCGGTTTAGCACATCCACAGCCTCACCTGCTGAAGATGAAAAGGAGAAATAGAGCTGCGTGTCATCAGCGTACTGATGGCAATTCACTCCAAAACTCTGGATGACCTACTCAGCGGTTTCATGTATATGTTGAATAGCATGGGAGGATAAGACCGACCCCTGTGGAACTCCATACTGGAGAATCCACGGGTCCGAGCAATATTCTTGAAGCACCACCTTATGCAGTACCCCCAACTCCCAGCTCAGACAGCCACCCCAGAAGGATACCATGGTTGATGGTATCGAAAGCCACCGAGAGATCCAGAAATATCAACAGGGTCACACTCCCCCTGTCTCTCTCCTGACAGAGGTCATCATACAGGGTGACCAAAGCTGTTTCCGTGCCAAAACCAGGCCTGGACCCCGACTGAAATGGATCCAGATAATCAGTCTCATCCAAGAGCACCAGGAGTTGGTTGGCAACTACCTGCTCAAGGACCTTGCCCAGGAAAGGAACATTCACTACAGGCCTAAAGTTATTAAGGTCTTTCGGGTTCAGGGAGGGTTTTTTCAGGAGTGGCCTCACCACTGCTTCTTTCAAGCGGCATGGAACCACTCCCTCTCACAAGGAGGCATTGATCACCTCCCTGGCCCAGCTGGCTGTTCCTTCCCTGCTAGTTTTAGTGAGCCAAGAGGGCAAGGGTCCAGTGCGGATGTAGTTGTACAAACCTGTCCAAGCACCTTGTCAACATCCTTGATCTGTACCAACTGAAACTCATCCAAGAAAACATGACCAGGCTGTGCTCTAGGAACCTCATCTGATTCAACTGCCATAGCATTGGAGTCCAAGTCCCAGGAGCGGATGCAAGAAATTTTTTTTCCTGGAAGTGCCTGGCAAATATATTGCAGTGGGCCTCAGAGGGGTCCAGAATGTCCTTGGGGCAAGCATATAATAGGCCCCGGACAACCCTAAAAAGCTCTGCTGGGTGGCAAATTGAAGATTGGATAGAGGCAGTGAGATGTTGTTTCTTTGCCGCCCTCACTGCCTCAAAATATACCTGATTGTAGGCACATACCAGTGCTTGATTGCATCCACTAGGAGTTTTTCTCCATCTGCACTCAAGCCGTCTCCTGTTTTGTTTCATCGCTCTCAGCTCTGGGGTGTACCATGGAGCCGTACAAGCTCTACTACAGAGAGAGTGCTCAGGAGCGATCATGTAAATTGCCCGGGCCATCCCTCTATTCCAGAGATTGACCAGGGATTCAACAGGACCACCAGCCATATCAGCTGGAAACCCCCCAAGGGTGCTCTGGAAACCATCCAGATCCATTAGCCTCCAGGGGCGGACCATCTTAATAGGTCCCCCACCCTTACGGAAGGGAAAAGTCGCTGTCAGTCTAAATCTAAGCAGGCAGTGATCTGACCATGACCAGTACATCAAGTATGTACTTTATTGTTTTTGTATGGTTTGGAATTGTTGTATTTTATTGTTTTTATTATTTTATTGTAAATTGCCTCGAGCAGTCATTGAGTGGATGGGTGATTCAGAAATACAGCCAAGAAATAAACAAAATACCTGTCAGCAACAACACAATTCTTGCTGTTCTGGGCTGTTTTCTCCCTCCAACAATGTGCTGCTCATAGACCAGTGGCAGTTCCTGCAGGCTATGCACAGCTGCAGCAGCACTCATTGGGAAGCCATTGTTAAAACAGTAATTACAGACAGGACAATGCTAGACTCATTAAGCTTAGCACAGACAGCGGGGGCGGGGGGCGGGGGGGAGATGCATCTGTAAGGAGCAATGCATGCATAAACCAAAGTGGCAGTGAACATCCTCTTGGTTCAAGGGAAGGCACAAACGTACATGGGTCCTTCTAGAAGATTTGCTCGGGCATGATCACAGGGCAAATTAAGACTCAAAAGGCCTCAGAAATTCACAATGCGGTATTCAGTAGATTTCCATGCTTCTGTAGTTTATAACATGAATTTCCAGCATTCAAGTAAAAAGGATGCGAGACGTCATTACTGGAGATGCACAGCAGGTGCTTTTTAAAGTTAAAGGCCTTGGCATTTTAGGGGGGAAAATAGCTTTAAAAAATATCCGAAATATCAGCCTTCCATAAAGAGCAAGTGATACAGTCTAGGTAAAATGCAAAAGGTCATTGTTAAAAAGCAAAACTTTAGTAGTTAAAGAAAAAAAGTCACACTCAAAAAGCTAGTTGCTACCTGGATAGAAAGCAGCTAGCATTAATTACTTCTTCGCAGTTAGACTTTCATTACTGTCACCCTCACCTAAGTACATAACTGCCTATGCTGGACCAGAAGAGCAAGGGAAAGTCAATCTCGCCCAGCATCCTGTTTGAAACACAGCAGCTGCCATCCAAAAGCCCACAAACAGGCAATAAAGGTAACTGCTCTCTTCCATTGTTTGCCCTTTGTAACTAGTACTGGGTGGCATACAACCTATATGGAGTTTCCACTGAGCTGTCATGGCAAACTGTTGTTGATTGATGTACCATCCATGAGTTTGTCTAATCTCTTTTTAAGGCCATCTCAGTCAGTAGCCATCATCACCCCCATCTTGCGGCTTAATTAGCATGATGCATGTTTACTAGAGACGGGGCAGAAATTACCTAATTTTGCACTTTCAAACCAATATGTGAACTGAAACTCAGCTATCCTTCAAAATTCAGACTTCTCCAAATTTTGTAATGGAGTCCTCCAATTAAAAAAATATATATGCACATAAAAATTTGTATATTAGGGAAAAGTGCACACAAAAATGTGTGGCATGTAAATTTTCATGCACTTAAGAAAAATCACAGACCGATGTGAATATTATATGGAACAAAAATAGTCTGATTCATCCATCCCTAGTAGTTTGCCATAGCTTTTAGTTCCTTCAGCTCATTCATATCTGCACCCTCCTCTGCATTACCAATGTGCATGTGTACATTGACAAAACATTGCAAACATATGCCATCTTAATGTGGCCGTGCATACAGTTGTATCAAGATTCTTTTGTGTGATGTTTTACCAATGCACAGGAGCACATGTTGTGTCAGTCAAACATGGCACAAAAATAATTGTGATGTAATCAAGGCTGCTTTTTGCAATGTTTTATAAATGTGCACATGTGCATTGGCAATGTGAGTGGGGAGGGGTATCCAAACGGATAGATGGTGGCACCCTACGCATGTTCCAAATACAGAAATAACTTTAGAAATGTTCCTATTTAAAACCAGAATTCAACAGGGGTGAAATACAGGGCAGCGTGAATTCACAGAAGAAAAAAGGAACAGAAGAAGGGAAATCTAGTCATCCCTACATCTATGTAATCACAGCTTCTGGGGGGGGGGGGGAGCAACACCCAGCAACATTCATGCAAATAGCTGTTGCCTATCCACATGTACCCAGCAACATTCATGCAAATAGCTGTTACTTATCCTTTATGTTAATCTTTCCACATGGCCATGTCCTTCTGTACATTACTGCATAGAGAAATTGGACAGTATGAACCAGGCCTATGAGTATGACTTCCAGGCAGTCATGAGATTCTTCAGTTTTCTGTCTAGAAATTAAGTGTTGACCACTGGGGACTAATTCAACAAAGTACTCCACCTTAACTGATTTGTACATTGGATTGTTGCTGAACTTGAGCCTCCGGTGGGGCATTCACCCCCCTCTCGCCTGTTTCCCTAATTCACATGTTTAATAAAAGCTGCCAGCAGCTAGCATTTAAGTTACTGCTCCACTGAAACCTTCTGGATACATTATAAAATATGAACACCACTATTTGTGCAATTTTATAAGCACGACTAAGCTAAAATTAATGGGTACTTTTGGAATGACTGTATGTTTGTAGCAACATATGCTTCAGGGAATATTGACATTTGCCAGCTAACAATTAATCACCCTGAAATATCTCATTCTGGACATATGGGGAGGCAATCTGCTAGCTGTGAAACCACCAAACAAACCGGTTGTTATCACTGCCACTCTGAATTATAGGTGATGTGGAAGCAAGGATTCATCTGGAACTTTTTGCAACAGGGTACTTTTAAATGAGCCATATTTGCCTTAACTGAAAGAGGTGGGTCCCATACCATACTTGCCAGCTTATTTTTTAATCTAATCAATAATCTTGTATCACATTAATTAGGATCCAAGTTTCTGTAGACGTTATCAATCTTTCTGGTGAACACAAGATCCCATCCAGTTCCAGCAATTCAAAATGGTTGATGAAAAATACCTGAAATTGTGGCAACCTGGAAAAATAGCTGGGCACATCCTATAAGAAAACATTCCTATTTTATAGAAAACTTTGTGTGAGAGAGGTGGGTGGAGAGAGTTGAAAAAACAAGTGGAGACTGTATTCTATTAATATTGACCCTGAATTACAGCATTGTTTTGTTCTCTCACCCCCAAGTTCCGAGAAATTTCACGGCAGTCATCTTTCTATATTCATTTTATTTGGAAGGGTGAAACTGAAGATGGATGGATGTGTTTTGAAAATCTGTTTGTTGTCTGCACATTTACAGGTTAGGAAGGAATACTGAACCAACATCCATTACAGGCAGGGTTTGTCCAAAGAGAGGTTAAGTACACAGCTATATAAGTAGTAGTAGGCGATCACTCGTGACCGAGTAAGATTGTCTTCCAGGATAAAATTACAAAAAGAAAATTATAAAAGGAGGAAATTCTAAAAAATTGTGTAGACTCTAGTGATGGGTCCGTAAGTGACTGTGGAGGCCAATTCTAGATCCACACAGCTTCCCACAGTGAGGACACAGGTTACCAGATGGAAGATGGTCCTGTAAAGGGTTCATTTGATGTGCTTTTTGCTTAGCACGTTTCTCCCTTTCACCTTGCACTTGGGCTTCTTCAAAGTCCGTGGAACATTTATGAAAGGCCGACCTCCAGTAAGTTTGTTCATGGGCCAGAGTTTCCTAGTATTCGATGTTTATATTGCATTTTTTTTAGATTAGCCTTAAGAACATATTTAAACCTCTTATACTGACCACCGATATTCTGCTTTCCATCCTTGAGTTGGGAATAAAATAACTGCTTTGAGAGACGGCAGTCAGACATTCGAACAACATGACCGGTCCATTGAAGTTGGCATTGAAGGATCATTTTTTTCAACGCTAGTAGTCTTTGCTTCTTCCAGTACACTGACATTTGTTCGCCTATCTTCCCAAGTAAGTAGCAGGATTTTCCGGAGGCAACGTTGATGAAATCTTTCAAGGAGGTGGAAGTGACGTTTATAGATAGTCCATGTTTCGCAGGCATACAATAAAGATGGTAATACAATGGCTTTATAAACCAGCGTTTTGGTCTCCTTACAGATATCCCGATCCTCGAACACTCTATGTTTCATTCAAGAAAATGTGGCACTTGTGGAGCTCAAACGGTGCTGGATTTCAGTGTCAATGTTAGCTGTAACAGAAAGATAGCTGCCAAGATAGAGAAAACGATCGACATTTTCCAGTATTGCCCTGCCAAGCTGGATAGATGGCATCACCAAAGGGTTAACTTGCACTTTGCTACCACAACGTTTGGTGATGGTCACCACCAGTGGGTCACTCTTGGAGGTTACCTTAAGTAAAGTACAGTCATGCCTTGATTGAGAGCATAATTCGTTCCGGAAACGTCCTTGTAATCCAAAACACTCTTATATCAAAATGAAATCCCCCCCAAAAAATGTGTACAGATATTTTTAATTTAAGCCGTACTACAATACTTTTATTGCAAGATGACGCTTGTATATCAAGTAAAAAAAAATTTAAAAAAAATTTAAAAAAATTGCTTGTCTTGCAAAACGCTCTCAAACCAAGTTACTTGCAATCCAAGGTATTACTGTATAATACAAATCCATGAAGGATTTTGCAAGCAATGGCCATTAGGCATGATAGTTAAATGAAACTTCCAGATTAAGGATGTATGACCAGGTGGATCCAAGAAGGAATGGTAAATGCATCTTTGTGTGAAGGGGTGGTTCTTACTGTCCTTAAGGAGGCAGTAGTGTGACACTCCTGAAGAAGCCTACACTGGACCCAACGGAATTTGACAACTACCGCCCAGTCGTGAATACCTCCTTCTTAGGAAAGGCACTTCAGAGGGATGTGGTGGAGCAAATGCAGGCACTCTTGGAGGATACTGATTACCTAGACCTATTCCAGTCTAGGACATTCACCATTTTCCCAGTATGCCTGTCATAAACAGGTTAAAGCAAATTCCGCCTGCTGTGAAAGGATATTATTCAATTCATATTTAACGTTCTGCAGCTCCTGAAAAAGTTGTGTAATTGGAGAAGTAGCAAACTGAGTTATAAGAGATTTCAACTTCTCTCTCAAAAATATGTGTTGCATTTTTAAAAATTTTGTTTTTACAGGAAGCATAAGCAATCATTTGGCATCATATAAAAGCTTTACTGGCCTCCCACTCAATAGCGCAAGAATCAACCATACCTTCATTAATTTCAAAGTATCCAGTTAATTCTGTCAAAATCTGTTTTTTAAACATCTCATCATTAAGAAGGGAGACATTTAAACTCCAAAGACCAGGGGGCCTAAGTGAATCTAAAATTGCAACTCCAGACAAACTGGGGCATGGTCGGAAACTACCAATGTTCCAATCTTACAAGCATTTATATAACGTGACAACGATGTAGACACACAAAAAAATAATCTAATTGAAAGCAATTATGATGAACAGATGAGATAAATGTGTAGTCCCTTTCATGAGGATGCAAAGCTCTCCACACATCAACCAAACTAAATTCAGAAATATACGCCTGAAGTGTAAATCTCCCCAATGTTTGCTTCTTAGGGGCAGGTGTATTTCTATCCAACAACAGATCTAAATCTTCATTAAAATCCCTACCCACAATCAAATAATCATATGCAACATCAACCAATTTACTGAAACACTTATGGATAACCAGAGATATAGCCAGAGATATAACCAGAGGATAACCAGAGAATCATTATTAGGCCCATATACATTAGTCAGAGCAATTAGTTCATCATTATATTTTCCCACCAAAATAAAAAAATAGCCTTAAATGGCCATTAGTCCAACTAATGACCATTGGACTGGAAAACAAAATCGCTTATGGATTAAAATTAGTACCCCTTTTAACCTAGTATTGGTATCAGTTACATATACCTCTCCAACCCATTTTTCCCCTCAATAAGTGGGCATCTACAACCATCAAATGAGTTTCTTGTAGAAAAGCCACATCAACATTATGCTCTTTTAACCTAGAAAGCACTTTATTTTGCTTTTTTGGATTCCGCAGCCCCTTGATGTTCCATAAAGTCACGTTGAACATAGAAGAGTAAAAAATAAATTAGTTGTCCCTCCTAAAATACCAATCTTGCCAATTTTACCAATATTAACTACTTCTGTATAATATACCCCATAGATCATTAATATAATACATTCCAATAGAAGAAAATCCAAGGGGCATGGTGGAGCAAGTGCAGGCACTCTTGACTTGAAGGATACTGATTATCTAGACCTATTACAGTCTGGGTTTTGACCTGGTTGCAGGACCAATCAGGATCAGCCTTGGTCGCCCTGATGGATGATCTTTATTGAGAGAGGGACAGGGGGAGTGTGACTTTAATATGAGGCAGAATCACAATACGCTGTCACAACACTACTGGCCCAGGCAAAACTGATAGACCGGCTTGCTTGTTATTGGCCTGAACTGTCTGCTTTTTGTCTAGTTGGCTTCTCCCACCATGTCACATTGAGAGTCACTGGAAAGGTCTCTGGCCAAGTGAGCAGGCAGAGAGGCAGCTAGGCCGGGCCACACACTCCAGCAGGCATTATCGATGTGGTGTTCTGCTGCTCATATGACACAAGCGGCTGCTGCATTACTGGCTACCTATGAGCTACCGAGCCAAGTACAAGGTCTTGCTGTTGGCATATATAAAGCCCTGAACAGTTTGGGACCAGGTTACCTGGCAGATCGCCTTCCCCAGTACAGACCGGTGTGATCATTAAGATCAACAGAGGAGGTCTTGCTGGTTGTATCATGACCTGCAGGCTGCCATCTCACAGCAACCAGGAAGCTGGCCTTCTCCATGGTGGTGCCCAATTTATGGAATGATCTCCCCCCCCCACCCCAGTATCTGGGAGGAGCGGACACCTATAACATGTTTTAGGTGCCAGTTAAAGATCCATTTCTTTCCTGAGGCCCTTCCTGAGTGAGTGTGCTGCCCAGTCTATCTGTTTGTAATGATGTGGTGTAGTGGTTTTAATGTTTTTATTAACATTTTATATAAATGTTCTAGTTATTATGTATTTTAATTGTATTTATTTATTTATTTATTTTAATATATTTGTTCACCGCCTATCAGCCAAAAGGCTCCCTGGGCGGTTTACAAAGAGAAACAAGATAAAAAACAGTTATCCTTAAAATAATGATTTTAATGCAAATCATGATGTATTTTAATGTTGTTAATTTTCTTGTAAACCTCTTAGAGCTATTTTTAAATATGGATAGCAGTATATAAATCTAAAATAATAATAATAATAATAATAATAATAATAATAATAATAATAATAATTATACAGGATTTGTTTGAGGGGCAGCAGGCAGGCAGCAGATGGAATAGGGAGGGAATGGTGGACAGAAATACGTGTGCCATGAGGCCTACCCTGTTCTACCTAGGTTAGCTTGGTTTCCTCAGGTGCACTGGAGAATGCTGTCCAGTTGCCAGTGTTGAACTCAGATTTAACTGCCAGTCTGGCCAGCTTTTGCACATGGCATGGCATGGTGAGTGTGTGTGCATGTGTGTGATCTTATCCTTTGCTTCAGGCAGCAAAATGTCTTGGGCTGACCCTGAAGTGGCTTAAGAGGGCTTTTCCACCACAGTGGATAACCACTGAAGGGTCCAACTGGTTATACAACCTGCTGTAGCAGCTGTGTTATTGGTTTGTTCATTTTGCCTTGTGCCTTGCTCATGCTGCTATACCTTTTCCCATGTCAGCTTTCTATAAAGGCTTCAGTCTCTCATTCATTCCCACCCCCTCCTATTTACTACATCAGAGCAACGGAAAGAACATTTCCCCCTTTTCTAATAAGGAGGCATTAACTACTGAAAGGTGAAAGATCCAAATACCCACGCTGGTGCACAGTTAACATTCTATTTCTCCCATGAAACTTCAGCTATGATCTAATAACCACTCATCCTTGGAGTGAATATGAGTTTTTAAACCCAGTTGAGAGGAAAATTAGTTTTGTGGGAATCCCTAATACTTTTCCTTCCACATAAATGTGAGTGTTGCAGTCTATTAGGGAACTAGGTGACAGCTTTTAGATGCAGAAGTACCATGCTGCATTCTCAAAAGAATTTATTCGGAGATACTGGTGCTTCCCATTTGAGACAGCATTTAGAGCTTGGATTTTGTGAAGCTGTGCCTGTTCTCTCTGCTTGTGACTCACTACATATCTATAGAAATGGACTGGGATTAGAATATAATCTAAATAAGGTTAACAGCAAGGGAATTGGGTCTAAAGACTCTTCTGCTGAGTAAATCAAACAAACAATACTTCTCATAACTCAAAGTAACTTTCTCCTCCACCATGGTACCACTTAAACATTACAGTAGGCTCGTGGAGACTCCATTTCCATGGGTTAATCACAGTAAGGATGGGTCACTCTGTTGTGTGTCCATGTTAGTGTCGTATGTGTTCTATACTTCTATCACAAGTCGATTCTGTCCCATTTCCACATCAGTCTATGATTTTTTTTAACCTGCCCCCCGTAAGAATTCACATTTCTTTTCATATGCAATTTCTCTTAAAACACACATTTTTTGCACACGTTTCCTTCTAGTACAAGTTTGTGCGTGCATGTGTGTATGTGTGTTTTTGAGAACTGTAGCATGAAATTCAGAGAAGTGTGTGTTCTGAAGGATAACTGCATTCCCATCGAGAGATGGGTGAATCTGTCAGTTTCTGCCTCCCAAATTCATTTTTTTAGGTGCAATCCTATGCAAGTTTAGACAGAAAAAAGGCCTACAACTCCCAGCATGCCCCAGCCACAGCTTGCTGGGGCATGCTGGGAGTTGCAGACCTTTTTTTCTGTCTAAACATGCATAGGATTGCACCTTTAAACTCTCAAGTTCTTTCTCTCCTGAATATGAAACACACTTGTTCTCTGCAGGTAGTACAGGTGGCACAAACAGTGGGCTGGCTGGACTGCATAAGTTGATGGTGTGTGTGTGTGTGTGTGTGTGTGTGAGAGAGAGAGAGAGAGAGATGGGTAAATGATCCTAATTTGTAGAACTTGTGCCTCTGAATCCTGAAAATAATAGCATCATTGTTTTTAATAATATAGCCCATCACTGAATCTGAGGGCCCGAGTTATACGGCCATTTTTCCTTGCCTCAGCTGCAATATGATTTTTAAAAAATGCAGTATGAAAGAACTAGAGACTTTGAAATATGTCTCAAAAAACTCACTGCTTCTCTGTAGGAATTCATTTCTGCCACAGATGACTTACCCCAAGGCTTTTATTTTGAAGATCCAAGGCCTTGGTGGTTTCCCCCCCTCCTTTCTGTGAATGATAAAGGTGGTGAGCAGTGAAGCAGAAGTTGAGCTGACTGTATGAGGATTCACAGGTCAGCTTTTTTCTCCGCCGTGTGGTCTTTATTTCAGTCCATTGGTGGTGAGATTCATGTGGAGTAGAAGTCCCATAAAAGAGGTTCTACTGTGTGTTTGGCTCCTTGGCCACTGTGTGAGTACGAAGGACACTTTTGGAATGATAATCACTCAAGTATCAAAAAGTGCTGGCTTTGTTCTTGAAAATACGTGGTGTGTGTGGCAACCTCCATAAGCTTAGACAAATTTGTGGAAAGAAATTAAACCCATACTTTAATTCATTTTTCATTTGTTATTTACAAATAACAAGGGAGCTTCAGCTATTGGGTAGTATAGAAAAGTAATAAATAAATAAATTTACATTTATATACTGCCTTATTTGCTAAAATCCCATCAAGGCAATGTACAGCAATTTAAAAAAAATAAAACTGTAACACAATAAAAAAAGAATATTAAAAACAGTAAAACAGCCACATAATTTAAAAGGAGAAATTAGAAAGATATGGGTCTGCCAATGGAGTATAGCAGGGTTATGCAACCGTTTGGGCTGTAGGGCCCATTTGGCAATTTGAGAAACTGTCCTGGGCACCACCACAAAATGGCTGCCATAGGAGGCATGGCAAAGGATGAGTAACCTGCCCAAAAGATTGAGTACAAGGCAGAGGTGGAGTCTGAGCCCCAACACACTAGACATCCCAGTATACTCAGTACATCTCATCAATCAAATTGTACAATGATGTTTGCTTTACGCACCACACTATATCATGGATGGTTTATGCTGGTTCATTTTCTCTATCTTGGCAGCTTTCTGTTACAGCTAACATCGACAGTGAAATCCAGCATCGTCTGAGCTCCGCAAGTGCCGCATTTTCTCGAATGAAACATAGAGTGTTCGAGGATCGGGATATTTGTAAGAAGACCAAAACACTGGTTTATGAAGCCATTGTACTACCAACTTTATTGTATGCCTGTGAAACATGGACTATCTATAAATGTCACTTCCACCTCCTTGAAAGGTTTCATCAACATTGCCTCCGGAAAATCCTGCAAATTACTTGGGAAGATAGGCGAACAAATGTCAGTGTACTGGAAGAAGCAAAGACTACTAGCATTGAAAAAATGATCCTTCAACGCCAACTTCAGTGGACCGTCATGTTGTTCGAATGCCTGACTGCCGTCTCCCAAAGCAGTTACTTTACTCCCAGCTCAAGGATGGAAAGTGGAATATCGGTGGTCAATATAAGAGGTTTAAAGATGTTCATAAGGCTAATCTAAAAAAATGCAATATAAACATCGAAAACTGGGAAGCTCTGGCCCATGAACGATCTAAATGGAGGTTGGCCTTTCACAAATGTTCCATGGACTTTGAAAAAGCCCGAATGCAAGGTGAAAGGGAGAAACGTGCTAAGCGAAAAGCACGTCAAATGAATCCTTTACAGGACCATCTTCTATCTGGAAACCTGTGTCCTCACTGTGGGAAGCTGTGTGGATCAAGAATGGGCCTCCACAGTCACTTACGGACCCATCGCTAGAGTCTACACAATCTTCTTTAGAATTTCCTCCTTTTATCCCGGAAGACAATCTTACTCGGTCACGAGTGATCGCCTGATGATGATGGATGATGATGCTGGTTTTGCAACTACTAATTTTTATTTTATATTACTTCAGATATAAAGCTGGATTTATTGCTTCGTTATATCAGGATTTTTTTTTAATTTTTTTTTTACTGGTACCAAGCAGTGAATGATACGATTGTCCCTGAAATATTAGTGATTGTCATTTCATTGTATTGCAAAACATGTGCTAACCAGCTACATAATTGCCATGAAGTTTGCAGGTGTGCACATCTTAATTTCATAAGACACACACATACAAAAAGAAAAAGAAAGAAAAAAGAAGCCTGCACACATTTGGTAATTATTGTGTTAATAACAGAGTAATTGTGCAGTTGTTTCTTCCCTACAAATTACATGGTAGTCATCCTTGGAATTACCATTAAAATGAAAAATGTCTTCACTAGATGCCAATGAGCGATTAGCTTATAATTATAATATAATGGCACACTTATTGGTGTCTGGCAAGATGAAGCACTGCACAAAATTTGTATACTATAAGGTATTGTCAGAGCTGACAAAAGTCCAAGGATATTCATCTTTCTGAACAATAGCTGTACAGACGGTATAACCCATGAATTTGTTCCTGGCAGGGGCTGCAGCTGCATATCAGAGGGCACTTGGAAGATCAAGGTGGTATTCCTCATTAAACAAGCAGTTTACTTACTGACAGTAAGATGCTATTTTTAGTAAAACTGAGCCAGCTGTGCAGATAGGAGGAAAGACATAAAAAAAGACATCAGTCATGAATAGACTAGACAGCCTTGGGCAAGGCGCTATCTCTTAGTCCCCCGGTTGTTCTGCTGGCCCATAGGCAGCCCAGAGCAACCTCCCCCAGCCTGCTGCTCGTCTGAGGTGTTGGACTGAAACTCACATGAGAATGATAGGAGTTACAGTCGAACACATGTGGAGGGCCACAGGTTGGGGAAGGCTAGCCTACAGCAATGGCAGTGGCACTGTGGGAATGCAATCTCCAGGACCAGTCACAAGGGGGATCCAGCAGGCAGACACTGGCATGAGCAAGAGCCATGTCTAGCATGGAAACAGGCATGGCTGAGGCTATCTGTTGCCATAGCATGAGCAGATGAGGGTGGCTGCCAATGGAAGGGTGATTTTTACTATCAGTAACTGCCACATTGGGGGGGGCCATTTGGGGGGGCACGGCTGAGGAGAGAAGGATTAAACCTCCTCTCCCTGTGTGCTACAATCCTAATCCAGACTGAGGTGTGTGTGTGCTTGGTTTAGAGTAAACAAAAAACAGAAAGGGAGGTGCATGCTACTGCTACATAGTCGACGTAACATGACACTGAGATAATATACATGAAGAGGTTTGAGAATTAGTACATGTTGTACAATTGTCAATTGTGATTATTTGCTTCAAACCACTTGTGAACCACTTGTAATGGTTCAGAAGACTGTGGCCAGCCAGAGGCACAATGGCTGTGCAAAATATCTCACATGTCTGTTTGGGATATTGCATTGCAAAAGCGAATGGTTTGATTTCACAAGATTCTTCAGATCTCATCCAATGGTTAGTGATATAGATAAGAGTTTTGCAATTATTTCATGTTTACCTAGAAGCAAGACCTATTATGTTCAATGGGACTTATTCCCAAATACGTGGACATAGGAGTGCAGCCTCAGAAAGCAAATCCAATATAATAGTCTGAAGAGTACAGATTAATTCTGGCCTACAGATCATGTTATTTCTTGATCATGATGGTGGTGGTGGTGGTGGTAAATTTGTTATATCATCTTAGAATCTGTTTTGTCATGCTGTTCAATATTAAAGGTTTGATCCAGTCTGAACTGAAAGAGAAAGAAAGTAATGATTTAGACTAGACTTTGGAACAAGCAATGCATTTCAGGAAGTCACAGAAAAATAGTGGAGCTAGGAAGATCTAGCTCCACTATTTTTACATTTAGGGGATAGCTTCCCATTAAAGATAGCACTGGGCAAATGAATAAATAATGAAGCTAAGTTAATCACCGGGCTTTATACAGCTGATGTTGTACATGAGCTTTAAATAAATAGATAGCCTTTCTTCCCAAGTAAGGACATGCTGCGCTGTTCGGCAGTCTCTCAATAATAAAGAAAATTATGCCGGTTGTGTCTGCATTGATATGTGTGGGGGTGGGGGAGGTGGAAAGCAAAAACACATTGATGAAACCAAGCCACTGTTTTGACTTTCAAATGCAAAAAAAAAAGTTAGGAAAAAGATCTGTTTCCTAGGTTGGCATTTTCCCTAGCGGCTTCCTTTAGGCATCACTTATGCACATACATTGGCATTTCCAATAATGCTCTGAGAGGAAAATAATGAAAAAAACCCCTCTCCCCTCTTTTTCATTTCAAATTTCAACTCAAATTTGATCTTTCGTATAGAAATAGATGATGAAATGCGAGAGAAGCACAGAGATTTCAGCTAATAAAGATGACTGACTAAAAATACTTTCTTATTAACATTCCATTGCTGTTTCCTGAAGTCCTTTTTTGCATCTACTTTGCTTACCATATTTTCTCCATGTATATCCTTTATCTGCCCTAGTGAATTCTGTTACTCATTTCAGAATGGAATTTTGGATTCCCATAGGTAATACAAGTGTCTGGGTTTTTGTTTTTTTCCCTGGGGCTTCTTTGATCATGTAGAACTCCACAGGAACAAGAGCTCCATTTCACTTGAATGGTAGAAAAGTGTTCACTTGTTATTCATTACCCAACAATGGAGGGAAGGGATGGTCCTTCCTCCCACACAGCCCCCACATTGTAGCATCTGCACGTTATAGTGTCTGGATTGGAGCTAAAGGATTAGGGTGGACACACAGTCAACAATTTTTTTGGGGGGGGGAACATGTCTTGAGAGGACTGCTAGGGGTGGGGGGAAGAGGTTGGCTCCTTGGCTCTGACATGAATAATTCCCACAGCCTGTTGGTGGTAAATAATAGTCATTGTGGCATCTGTGAATATTCCTTTTCTTCTCATTTTAATTGCAGATGATTGGTACCAAATCTAGAGCACTGGCAAAGGTCACCACAGTCTACAGTAAGGCATTTATTTGCACTTAACTAACAATCCATCAAGTTTGCGGTCAGCGCTTTCAAAGGCTGCTTCAGTACACAGGGAGGACAAAGAAGAGCTCTTCATTTCGGGTAGTTCTTTCTCAATATAAAATATTGCACCTTATTTTTGAAAGCCCCTTGACACTGTGGAGAAAAGTAGAACACAGTTACCAATAATTTAAAGAGAGAGCCTCCGAGTGTATATAACTTACTCATATTTTCTAGTGGTCAGTGAAAGAGACACTGCTGCTATTTTGGTCAAGCTGGGGAATGCATCAAATGAAAGAACATAAATACACACAAATACATTTTTAAAACCCTATGACAAGTGTGTGTGTGTGTGTGTGTGTGTGTGTGTGTATATATATATATATATATATATATAGGGGGCTGGGTTCACACAACACACTAAGCCACAGTGGCTAAGTCATGAACCCAGTCACTGATGAACCCAGTCATCAGTGACTGGGTTCGCACAACATGCTAAGCCATGGTGGCTTGTTCTAGGGTTTACTGTAGCCACCATGGCTTAGCATGTTGCGTGGACCCAGCCAGAGTTTCTTAGCCATGGCTTTGAAGCCACCCTTCGAAGCCATGGCTTGTTCTAGGTATTACTGTAGCCACCATGGCTTAGCGTGTTGTGCGAACTCAGTCAGAGTATTATTTGATTATTGTGTTAGCCATGACTGCATTCATGGAAATGCATCCAGATGAGCTGCTTCTGGATGGTGAGAGGACTGGCGTGCCCAATGGATGATCCACTGAAGGGCAAAGCATCTAGGGCTTACTGGAACAATTTTGCATGGGTTTTTGCCGAGAGTCACAGATCTAATCTGACTTTCTTGCAACAGTTGTAAAAAAAACCCAACCATACACAAAGGGGGAAGTAACACCTCAGATCAAGGCTAGAAAATAGCAATTTATTATTCTTTGAAGAGTGCCTGGTGCATTTTGAAAACCATTTTCTTCAGAGTCACTAAAAGAAAATGAATAACTAAAATGGATGTTAAAATGAATGTAAAATGCCAACACAAATCAATACATTCAAGTAGAAGAGGTATGTGATGTGGTATTACATGAGTAACTCAGAATATATGATAATTGGCATTAATGCATCATCAGTATATATCTTATAGCATTCAGTTTTTGAAACATTTATTATCCTATTCTATTTTATTTAGTTGGATATTTACATCCCACCTTTCAGTGTTAACATTCCCAAGGTAGCTTACAAGATTATTTAAAACAGAGTGAAACACTAATAATCAATAAAACAATTCAAAACATAGTGACAGCAGAACAGTAAAGAGGGGGGGGGGAGGGAGAAAGGAGCAGAATTAAAAACAGTTTAGGGTGCAATCCTATGATCCCTGGGAGAGGATTATTCAGATTCCCTCCGCCAAAGCCATAGACACTGCTACAACTTGGGAGGGGGACTTAAGATCCAATCCCTTCCACTGCCCTCACCTCCACCCCCTGCAGCCACCATGGAAAGAACCATGACATCTGCTTTCCAAGGTCATAAAAGATATCAAAAAGGGGCATTCTGGTGGGCGAGGAAGGGAGGGAAGGGGAGAGAAGAGGAGAAGCCGGGATGCACAGAATCCTATGGCTTCTCCAGCGCCGCCCCAACCCTAGCAGCACAACTGCTCCAGACAGGATCAGAAGCCGGTCTAGAGGGAAAAGTAATAAAAGGAGGATGGAGAAGCAAAAAACACCTCTGTTGTTCCTCCCGCCCTGCCGGCAGCCGCTCAGCAGGGCATAGTAATCTCTGAAGCCTCCGTAGATTGGAGGTTTCCATCTAGCAGGTGCACCCTTAAGCAATATTTTTATAAGACTGGATTAATCAGACAGTCTTCACCTGGTGCCCAAAAGGTGTAAGATTGGGTGCCAGGTATGACTTTCTGTGGATGGGGTGCCAAGTATGACTTTATGTGGATGGGGCAGCACAACTCAAAAGGCCCTTCATTGTCACCTCAGTTCTATCAATAAAAGTGTTTCCATCTTATGGAAATGTAAAGAGAGTTTTTTTTGGGGGGGGGGATATTATAGTAAAAAGCAATATTTCTAAATACACTTGATGTACATTTGATATATTTAATTTTTAAACAATAATTACAAATTCCTGCCATTTCATTTCAATATCAGAAATGGTTATGTTTCCATACTCCATGATTAAATTGTGTAGTCAGGCTCAATGCATTTATACCATGTTGGGTATTTCTAATTCTTCTAGGCTCTCACCCTGATCCAGTTTGGTCCATATGCTCATGGAAGCAAACTCTGTCACACATAACCTCACCAGGATTAGAAACTGATTTGTAATTGGAGCTGCATGTGTCATTCCTCAGTCTGACCCAACTACTGGGGTCATAGTTCTGGAGCCTAGTTATAAGATAGGTGATTGGGTCAATAGGCTGCTTGTGAGGATGAAGGGAATGGTGGTGGATTTAGTCCCCCACCCCCAGGGTGGCCACTTATGGATCACCTAAAAAGGACATGAATTTACATAATATCAGCATATGCTAATTTATATAGAGAGATGCAAATTCAGAAAGAATTTTTGTAATTTAGATTCAAATACAATATAAAGGGGCATAGGAAGCTGTCTTATGATGAATCAGACCATTGGTCCATCTAGCCCAGCGTTGTTGACGTTGACTGGGAGTAGCACTCCAGGATTTCAGGCAGGAATTTTCCCAGCATTACCTGGAGATATCAGGGACCAAACCTGGGACCTTATGCATGCAAAGCATGTGCTCTGCCACTGAGAGAAGGCCCTCCCTACATCTCACCATAGTGCAGAAGAATGTGAGTAGGTGACCTCAGCAGTTCTGTTGTCAAGGTGCTAATGTTTGATGAGCAACTTTAAGGCTCTCGCTGTCTCTTCCTATTGTTCTCTATTTTAAAACCAGAGTTGGACCTGGACAGCCCTTCAAATACATGATGCTGTCAAATATAAGGTCATCATCTAAGAGTCCTTAAACAGAGAACTGTCCTTTGTAAAGTAGGACACATGGCCATCCTACCCCCAGTCTTCTTTCCTCACCCAAAAAAACTGATTGATGAAACTGTTGCTTTTTCAACTGGGCTCTCTGGGTACAACCCTGGCCACTCTGTGAATGCGCCATTGGATCATGGCCTCTTGTTTTCTTAGAACTACCTTTCAATGTTTCCTATGTTCCATCCATCAAGAAAGTTCATCTACATTTGCTTTTCTGGTTACAAGAAACTTGGACAGTTAGGCTAGGTCCAGGAGTGTGACAGTCCCAAATGGATGCATGAAGTAGTTCCCAAGTAATAGATTTGGATCAGTAGCTGAAGAATGACTGCTCCAACAGCCTAGGATCTAGTAATGAATCCACTCCTTCACTTTCAAGCCTTCTTGCTGAAGAGGCAATTTTCTGTCAAGAGCATCCAAGCAGAAGGGTCTAAAAAGGGACAGGAAGAAGTAACGACTGGGAAGAATCTCTTTTTCATTTAGAACTTTAAAATAAGTAAATAAATAAAAAAGCTAGTGATCATGTAGTTCCATGCACTTCTGACCCATGATTCATTACCTAAATAGCCAATCACAGGAAAAAATAAAGGAATTGAAACAAATGGGTACTGCTGATGCAGCTTTGTGGTTAGTTCTCTCAATTGAAAGTTGACCGGATTACATTCTAAGAGATACCAAAAATCTAAACATTAGGATTCATGGGAAGTGAGTCCTATCCTGTATAACACACCATGGTTTGTTGTAAACAGAAGGCAATTTAAGGACTCCTGTCTGTGCAAAAATTCCTTTAGTTTTCTCTGCCCAGGTTAGATGCAATGCTAAACTCACTGGAGTTGCAGGCAAAATTCCTACATCCTAGAAATGCCAAAATTGATGGATAAGTGAGTTTCAATCCACACATCAGACTCGAGTCGGAGGCGCAGATGAGATTACTTCATATCAGAATTTACAAGAATCAAATTCCTTAAGCATCCCTAGGAATTATATACCTGTGTAAAGAGTTTGCCATTCTAATTAGGGAAGCGTGAATTGGCAAATCTAAAGCTTGTTGAGGTTCTCCAAATCCCACCTTGAAGCTCGTTCCGACTTGTGTCTGTATCAGATTCTGAGCTTTTTTCTCCTTTTCATATGAAAATCCATGTTAATTTTTTTCAAATGTACATATCAGTTGTGAACATTATTTAAATGTACTCATTTGTCTCCCATTGATTAAAAGTACATGTTTCAACTATATGCAGCTTTTGAACGTTTGGTTGGGGTGTGTGTGTGATTGTTCCACAAATCACATCGCAAGCTAAGGATTGGCCAAGCCTGGAATAAATTGGAGCTACGCCTTGTACTGTGTAAGGCTCCAACTCCTGACTGCGGGGGGAGTTGTTTGGAAACACACAATACAACTGTTCATAGCTCCTTCTTGGACTGGCCCTGATGCAAGCAAGCCTGCACAAGCAGGATAGAGTGTATCACATACTTTGTACATGAAAAGTGCTATATGGATTATTAAGAATTTCCATTGTGTCTGCAATCTTCATCCCTGTAGCAGTTCTACTATACTTGGTTCTGTATAGATATGTGATAATATCACTGTCACTAGCTTGAAGGGAAATACAGCCTGATGGATAAAATGTAAACAGATGTGGCTTTTAAAAAGTGACTTGGGAAGTTAGGAACTCCAATTTCTCAGGACACGTTAGTTGGCTCCACAATTCCTAGTCTGTGACAGCAGGTACAATGCATTTTAGTATAAATGCTCAGAATGTATTAAACACAGCCTTGAGGACTTGGTCTAACTGCTTGCATATCAAGAGAGGTTTGTTTGGTTTTGTGTTTTTGTATTTTTTGTTTTTGCATCACTTTGCTTTATTCATAGCAAACATTCCTTTGTCTCATGGTAGAATTTCACAGCTAGATGTCCAAAATAGATATTCCACTCTTAAACATAACACACTCATGCTCATGTGGGAAATTAATTCATGAAACTTTCACAGAAAGGCTATGCAATCAAACCGTATATATTCTGGAAGAGGAAAAGAAAGAAAATGATTGTCTTATTTTCACCCAACTTTCTTTTAAATGCATGGTTTGGGTTACTTAAAAATCAACTTTAGTGTAATTTGTTGGAGGGAAAGTGGATACGTAGGTGTTGTTTGTTTAAGTAATGTATATACCACCTTTCAGGGCAAAGCCCTCCAAAGGCAGCTTACAAACATAATTAAAACAATATTTTTTTAAGAACCCTATGTTTAACATCGTTTTAAAAGAGCAGTAGTTTAAAAGCCCAGTACAACCTGTAGTAAAATGCAAGTGGAGAGGGAGCTTTTAAGATCCATTTAAAAGTTATCAAGGATGGGACCCTTGGGACAGCATTTCAGTGATGGGGTACCACATTTAAAAGGCTCTGTCTCTTGTGCCTACCAGTCTGATGGAGCTCTACAGCAGGCCTGTCAGCACTCTGCAGGGCCTCTGAGGCCAATCTTAAGGCCTGGGAAGGTTCATATGGGAATGTCGTGTGCATACATGGAATAAAAGTACATTTCACAGGTTCACTAGCTTAAAAACATTTGGGTGTGTTTATTGCCATATGATGCAAATGTTAACCAGACTCCAAAGAAAAGGCTTTGGATTTGTGTTTCTGAAACAGTTGCCTCCTGTACACATGGCAAGGCAAGCTGCTTTTGAAATGAAGAAGAATTTCCAGAGCCACTTGTGATATGGCACAGAGGTTTGCTGCTCAAAGAAAACAAGTCAAAAGCTCCACTAGCCTTTTTGCATGACTTTGGATGTGCACACAGTGGCTCTTAGAACACTGGCCATTATTTGATTATTAGCTTAGGCCGCCCATCATGTTTGATGGGCAGGGAAGAGGGATGGATGGATGACGAGTTCTTGTCACCCCCGCCCCCAATCCCACTCATCACACCCTCATTTCCCAAACATAGAAGTTTCCCCTTGCCCTGATTATTATTATGAATACATTTTTATCCCTCCCTTCCTCCAAAGAGCTCAAGATGGCATTCATGGTTCTCTCCCTGCCATCCCATTTTATCATCAAACCACCCTGTGAGGGGGGTTAGGCTGAGAGATAGTGATGATTGGCCCAGGGTCATCCAGTGAGCTTCATGAAAGAGTGGTGATCTCAACCCAGGTCCACCTCCAGTCTCCAACCATTCAATGAAACTGGCTCTCAGTCTTAATGGACAGGTGATTTGTGAGATGGTGAGGAGATGGAATGCAGATCACTTCTTCCACCCATCCTCTATCTATCATTAAAGCAATAGCCACAGGCAAAGCAACAGGCGGGACTAGGACTATTGTTACAAATTTGTCCCCTGTTACCCCAAACAGATCGTGGCTTTTAAGCCCTGCAAGGGGATCAGGAATGTTTTCCCACTCTCCCAAGCCAGAAATCGCATTCAAGATGGAAGAAGTAAGCAATGAGAGCTAATGTGACATCACGGATATGGAGTTAGATAGATCTGCGAGATCTGTCTTCAAAAGGTGGAGGGGGGATATTCCTCCAGCTCATGAGTGGTGGTGTTGGGTCACTGTCAGGAACTGCTGACCACCACCCCATGGCCATGGGGCAAGCCAGGTCACTACACCTTCTCATTGAAGAACCTTCTGGACTGAGTCTACCTTCTGGACTGATAAGATGGAGAGGAGGAGGAGGAGGAGGATTATGTAAGCTGCCTTGGGTTCCTTGCAGGAAAAAAGGCAGGGTATAAATATAATAAATAAATAAATAACCTAGTCTTGCTCTTTGATCCGGACTCTTTGATAGCTCTCCAGTCCTGCTTTCTGGGTTGCTCTCAGGACCTGATTACTCATAGGTCCTGACTGACTCGCTGCTAGTTCTCCAGTCGTAACTTCTGGTTTTCCCTTTGATCCTGATAGCTCTTCAGTCCTGACTCCCAGTTTCCAGCTGCTGAATCACTCCAGGTTGCTGCCCATGTCCCATCCCTGACATGGGCAGCAGGTTTGTCCCTGCCACAACATTGCATAGTCGCTATTTGCAGTCTTTCCTTTTCCATATTATAGGGATGTTTGTGGACTTTGATCTTTGCAGACCTAATATGAACTGATCTGATTCACACCACCTGAACTAATGCATAGATTGGAACATAGTTATCCACAGTAATTTGCATGCTGATGCTGATAATAGTCATTTAATGTGGAAATGGGACAGAATGGACTTATGGCTGAACACATGAGAAAGTGACACAGAGCAGGTGTCAGTGGGGAGTTGGTTGGTACCACTAGAACACTGAACAAGCTCAGGCTCCTCCTCTTACCTTTGATCTCAGTGCAGTGATGGACTGCATATCACAGCAGTCAACTTCTGCCCCTGTGTATATTTTTTCTGACTAATACATACACACACACACACACACACACAAATAACACTTGCACACACTACAGTGAACTCCTACTTTGGCTGTTTTACTGTAGATGCTCCACAAACATATCGGCCATAGACTAAGAATTATAATTGGTGAATTTCTTTGCTTCTTTAGTGATCTGGTTATACAGTAATACCTTAGATTGAGAGCATAATTCGTTCTAGAAACGTGCTTGCAATCCAAAACACTCTTATATCAAAGCGAGTCCCTGGCAGGCGTGAGTGGGGCCGATTTCAGCCCACTTGAGGCAAGCAGTTACATCCCTACACTACTTGTCTTGCTCGTTTATCGTCAAATTTTTAATTTTTTTTTTTGCTTGTCTTGCAAAACGCTCTCAGACCAAGTTACTTGCAATCCAAGGTATTACTGTATTATTATTTATGCCATTCTTCTTTTTGTTGCATTATTTTGTTCAACTTTATTTCCAAGTAAAATAAAATAAGTACTGTATGTACAGTTTCACAGTTTAAACTCAGTTTAAGCTGCATCTTCAGCCTACCAGGTGGTGGTGAAGGCAGCAAAAAAAAATTTCTATGCTGCCTCCATTGTGGAGTGCTGCCCCAGGAGGCTGTTCCAAGTGGTCTGGAGTCTGGTTGGTCCAGTCGCTCTGGACCTGATGGAACAGTCTAAAGCCTCCTGTGAGGCTTTAGCAAAGCACTTAGCAGATACAATTGATCGGATTAGGAGTGGGATTTCGTGCATCGTGGACACAGGGAGTGAGTGGGAGGAGGCCAATGGCAGACTGGTTTTGTGGGATCGGTTCCAGCTTCTTCCTTCTGATGAAGTAGTGGACAAGGTGCTCTCATCTGTGAGGCTGACCACCTGCTTGCTTGATCTTTGCCCACCCTGGCTCATTATGAGCTGCAGGGAGAGACTGGGTGAGGGGATCAGGGCGGTGGTGAATGCCTCCCTCGAGGAGGGAGTGATGCCACCAGCCCTTAAGGAGGCAGCAATAAGACCGCTTCTAAAGAAGCCCTCCTTGGATCCCCAAGATCTGAACAACTTCCACCCAGTCTCCAATTTGCCATTTCTGGGCAAGGTGATTGAGCGAGTGGTGGGTGCTCAGTTGAAGGCACACTTGGATGAAGCCAATTACTTAGATCCATGCCAGTTGGGCTTCAGGCCTGGACATGGGATGGAAACGGCCTTGGTCGCCTTGGTGGATGATATGAGGAGGGCTTTGGATACGGGTGAATGCTCCTTTCTAGTCCTCCTCGATCTCTCAGTGGCTTTTGATACTGTTGACCACGGTATCCTCCTGGACCGCCTGGAGGGGTTGGGCATGGGAGGCACTGTATTGCAGTGGTTCCGGTCCTTCCTCTCTGGAAGGTACCAGAGGGTAGTTCTTGGGGAGGAGGCTTCGGACCCTCGGCTGCTCACTTGTGGGGTGCTACAGGGTTCCATCCTCTACCCGATGTTATTCAACATCTACCTACCTAAAGCTGTTATTTAACATCTACCTAAAGCTGCTGGGAGCTATCATCAGGAGGTTTGGGGTGCAGTGTCATCAGTTTGCGGATGACACGTAGCTCTGCCTCTCTTTCAAGTCCTCACCAAGGTTGGCCATTGAGACCCTGTCCAAGTGCCTGGAGTCAGTGGGTGGCTGGATGGGAAGGAACATGCTGAAACTGAACCCCGACAAGACCAAGGTACTTCTGATGGGGGACCAGGGGAGGTTAGCGGATGTTGACCTGGTGCTGAATGGGGTACATTTGCCCTTGAAGGACCAGGTTCACAGCTTGGGGGTCATTCTAGACTCCCAGCTGTCCCCACAGAGGCTCAGGTGTCAGCTGTGAGCTGGGCAGCACTGTATCAACTCCATGTGATACAGCAGCTGTGCCCCTACCTTCCTAATCATCTGCTCCCATCAGTGGTTCATGCCTTGGTCTCCTCTCGCCTAGACTACTGTAATGCGCTCTACATGGGGTTACCCTGGATGATGGTTTGGAAGCTACAGCTGGTACAGAACGCGGCGGCTCGCTTGGTTAAAGGCAGCCACCAATGGGATCACATCACTCCAGTGCTCAAGGAGCTGCACTGGCTACCAGTTGCTTGCCGGGCTGAATTCAAGGTGTTGGTTTTGACCCTTAAAACCCTATATGGCTCCGGTCCAGGTTATCTCAAGGAGTGTCTCCAGCAACACCAAGTAGGCCGCTCAACAAGATCTGCCACAGACAGCCTTCTCCCTGCCCCCTGAGCCAGGGCAGCTAGACTGGTGGGGACTAGGAAGAGGGCCTTTTCTGTGGCGGCCTCCACACTGTGGAACTCTCTCGCTAGTAACTTCCGCCATGCCCCCTCTCTGCTGAGCTTCCGCCGCTCACCAAAAACATGGCTGTTCAGGCGGGAATATGGGGTGGGCTAAGATTTTAAAATTTTTATACTTTTTAAAATGTGTTTAACTCTGTATTTTATCATGTTGTACATCGCCCAGAGTGGCCAGTTTGCCGGCCAGATGGGCAATCCATAAATGCAATAAATAAATAAATAAATAAATAAAATCATGACATTATTATGACTACAGGAATGAAATGGAGTTTGCTTCTGCTGCCCTGATGCTGAGGACATTTATTTGGGATAAGAAGGACCATTTGGTTATAGAAGTGGATAATATATTTTAAAGGTATAATTAATTTAAAAAATGCATCAGTAACCACGTACATCTCTGGCCACCCCCAACTATAAAATATTGTTAAACCAGAGTAGAAAGAAAGGATGCCACACGGACAAGTGTCAGCCCCAGTGGGCCCCGGCATGCCCATCATCAAGGCCTGTGGCTCATGCTGGCTCAGCTTGTCTGAGTGTGGAAAGCTAAGCAGGGTCAGGCTTGGTGATTACTTGGATGGGAGACCCTCCTCTAGTTTCCTGCACTGAGCAGGGGGTTGGACTCGATAGCCTTGTAGGCTCCTTCCAACTCTATGATCTATGAAATCTATGAAATCATCATCATCATCATCATCATCATCATCATCATCATCATCATCATCATCATTTGTATCCCGCCTTTCTCCCAACACTGGGACCCAAGACTGCCCATGGCAGTCCAGGTGCTGCTACTGGGCCTGATTGCCACTGTCCCTATCACCTGTCACTCTCTGGGTGGTCATTTTGGGGCACCATGGGCTACAGGGCCCTGGACCTTGGCACCAAGGCCCAACCCTAGCTACATCACTGCTTTTATCACTGCAGCACTGCAGTTAGAGGGGATCAGGGGAAGCTTTACCTGGCAAAAGGATACAAGAGCTCTTCTGGGCTCTGGCCCTGGCAATCATGATCATCTCAGTCATCCCTTTGAGGTTTGGATGCCTTGGCCCACTCTCTTTTCATCACATGGCAGGGCATTTGGCTTGCAAGGGGAGCCATTAGTTTTGAGCTATGTGCCAGTTAGTCGCCTTTCAATTACTATGGCTAATTTTGGGTTTCTGTGTGACACACTGATGGAAAAAAAAAATTATGCAGGAAACTGAAAGAAAGAATGAGAGAGGGAGAAGGAGGGAACATAGTGGCTTTAAAAAGATTAGGGGGGAAAACACTACAAATATAGAAACATTAAGAGCCTGAAATGGGGCGGGAAGCACACATTGAACATTAAATTTGAATCTGCTTTGCAGACGGATTAAACGCTCACTATGGACTAGGAGGGAATCCATTTCTAATGGTGAATTTATATCAGTCCACAGGGAGCCCTATCAAGGCGCAGCTGACTAATGACTATCATTTTCAGTTGATTTCATTAGTATTTAAGTTATAGCATGAACTGTGTTCCCTTGGGTGCCCTGAAAGTTAGTGATTTACATACATTCACTGAGAAGATTTTGGTTTCGCTAATGTAAAAGTGATTTGTTAGCTGAGTGCAGATTTTCTTTTCATCTACCTCACCTAAGTCCACCTATTCAGAAAAATAAATATTAACTATTCATATAATATGTTCTATCCCATTATAGCTGTGAATTAAAGTAAAATCAAAATGACGCTGCTAGACACCACATTCCCTTGTGTATGATTCATGGCTTCTCTGCAAAGGCAGGTCTGGGGTGGTTTGCAACACTGTATTTATTGCAGAAAGCCGAAATGCCATACATCTCTTTAAACAGAGTGTCCTTAAAGCACTGTGTTATAAAACAACCTACAGAGGGATTTGTCAATGTATAAAATAACCACGGGAAAATGGGTGTTGAAAGCTGCAAATTAGCATTTGTGTTACAAAGTAAGGGTTTTGTCTTCAGTTAGCACAGCTTTATTTTAAATCTGGCCAAGCAGATCAAAACATACAACGCAAGTGGTGCATCAAATACAAACATGTATCACCAACTCGCCTTCTTTAGTGCTAACCATCAAATTAAAACTGTTTTCTCTTTACCTGGGGGTTGTTTTTCACTGTTATGTTTTCAAGCTGCAGCCGGAATACTCTCGTAAATCCCTCCTCCCAAAGAAGGGGCTACATGTGCCTCTGCTTCTAAGGAAGTTGCACAGTATCTGGAGCACGGGGGTGCGGAACCTCAGGCCTGGAAGCTACAGCTGTCTCTCCCGGGGGTCCCAGTGCAGGCCTCAGGGGTTCCCCAAAGGGCCACAACCCTTTCTCCCAACCACCAATGTATTTGTGGTTTCACTGCTCTTGTGCAATTGTTCCCCTTTCTAAACAGTTACAATGCCTCTGCTAAGGCGTAGTTACTGGCAGTATGAGCTTTAAGCTAAAATATGCTGAGGGTTTTTGTTGTTGGTGGTGGTGGTATTTTGGCTCTGCCCATTTTGCCTTCTGCCCCCCACCCATCACTGGAAGACAGCCCCCAAGAGCATCTCCAAAATGGAATTTGGCCCCTGCTGAAGCAGTTCAGCTGAATCCCCTTCTCTCTTAGGGTCAAAAGCATGTGCAAATCTTTCCCACCCACATTAGCCTACTTCATGTGTCAGTCGTGCGCAAAGAGGGCACCCTGCAGTGAAGAGGCAGCAGGGCCATACTGCCCCAAAGTCACACAGCTTCCCTGGCTCCAGCCCTGACATCCATGCCTTGAATGTGGATCTCTGAAAAAGGGAAGCCTGCATGTATAGGCCCCTGTGTGCACAGGCTTCCATGGGATCGGGAACCTGTGGTAAGAGTGGCTCATTGTCATCCATCCTTTAAAAAACACACAAAAAGGGTGTTGCCACAGGCCAAATCTGGGGTCACAATCTGACCCTCGTGGGTTCCCTAGATGGCCCACACCCTTTCCCCTGACTGCCGATCACTGGGTGGTTTTCTGGGGTTCCCAATTGGGGTTCCCAATCTCTGTATGTGTGGAGGTCTATGTGCATAGTAGGCTTCCCTTTTATTTTTTTATTTGATTTGTACTCTGTTTTTCTACCAAAAATGGCACTCAACGTGGCTTACAATCACTGATAAAAACAACAATAAGCAAAAACATTAAAACACAATTAAAAACACGACAACAGAGTGTTGTTGTTTTTTAAAAGCATCCAGCTCAACAGACCAGCTTACACACCAAAGGCCCCCTTGAATAAAGCGGTCTTTGCCTGCAGCAGATGTTCACATTCCATATGTGGATAGTGAGCATGGGAAAGCAGGGAAGCTGTATGATCTTGGGAACAGGGACAATGATGCAGCTCAGCTGCCTTTTCAATCCATGGAGTCTCCTTCGCATGACTAATGCCTGAAGAAGGCTCATATGTTTTTTAGAATCAGGAGTGCAACTTCCTCATGAACTGAAAGCGTATCATGGAAATATGACATACACTGGCCAGATTTGGACCAGGTGATAGAAGAACAGTCAGTTCTCAGCCACTGGTCCATACCCTCAAGTGCCACAGAGGTAAAAAAAAAGTACATGTGAACTTATTGTGAGGAACTCAGAACAAATGGAAGTGCCAAGGCTCAGAAGGACTCTAATGCGGTTAGAGATCTCATTCGCCTGGAGGGGCTATCAAGGGGCAGCATGCCCAGCCTGAATGCTCTGGCAACTCTGCATTTTGCCCCCAAAGTTGAAATGGTTCTGTACATCTCCCCCCGCCCCAACACAGTACTCTTCTGCTAGGCTTGAAGATATTTGAATAAAAACATTAGTTAGGTATCTTTTCGAGTGACTTCCCAGATTATCTTTCCATCATGGTTCCTGTAAGCAATAGCTGTTCCAGAGTGGACAGCTGAGGCAAGGTCAAATCTGATGTTTGAAATTCTAAACCTCTTTTCTTGTTATCTAGGAGCAACCTCTATATTCTTATCAAATCATTATCAACACTTGCTATAATCTTGGGCATTTTCTTGACTTGGTTATTGAAGTCATTTCCTGATTTGAGTTTCATAGATTTCATAGATCATAGACTTGGAAGGAGCCTACAAGGCTATCGAGTCCAACCCCCTGCTCAATGCAGGAAACTAGAGGAGGGGTCTCCCATACAAGTAATAACCAGGCTTGACCCTGCTTAGCTTTCCACGCTCAAGACAAGCTGAGCCAGCGTAAGCCACAGGCCTGTATGAGTTCTCAGTCATCTTTCTTATTGAGTTGTAATTTATCCATTTCTGTAACTTATTGATTTGTTATCTTTTGCTGTAAGAAATAACCTACTATTCATCAGCGTTGTGATCTTGTTAGTAGTATGCTTCAAAATATCAGTAAATTTAATTCTAACCTGATTGTGGTAATCTGATTTTGGGCTAAATTGCATGCTGGGAAACTAGCCAACTGGGTTTTTAGGACATACCCATGAATCTACTGAACAGGATGCTGATCAAGGCCTAAGAGTCTCAGGCCAGTGCAAGTGTTTCAAAACATAATTTCCTGTCACTCAGTACCCAAGTATGCCCCTTGTTGTGTCTCTTTCAAAGATGAGCTAGCAAGAGATTTCCTCCCCTCCCTTTCACATCTGTCTCCTGCCTCCACCCCACCTGCTCATCCACCCCCCCAGTCTGTCTCCCTCCTCTACCCCCCTTCCTATCTCTCTGCCATTTCTCCCACTCTGCCATCTTACATGGGGGCTTTACCCCGCTTCACGGGAAGGCAGGCTCTGCTGACACCGCAGGACAGCTCCACTGCTGGTCAGTGCTCTACATAGTGGTTCTTCACAGAACCTCACTGGTTCACTGGACTGCTCCCCTCCCTTGCCCAGAAGTCTAGGAATGGACATCATCCTCTCAGTCTTTGCCATCGTGACCGCCATGGACCAGGTTGCCTTGGAAACAGTGCCTCTTCTGCATCTGCCAGCAGCTGTAGGGGCTGGTTGCCCTTGATAATTTGGCAACTCAGCTTATCCCACAGTGAGGCCCTCATACAGGTGTCATGATGAGCAAAGTATTAATAAGGCCATTCCTGACACAATGTTTTCTCCTCCTCCTCCTTTTCTGTTCCTGCACTCTTAACTCCCTGCTGCTCAAAAGGGTATGCATTCTGTTGAAACAAGAGACATATTTTGTGTATTACTAAATGAGTAACAGTACAGTGCAGCAAATAAGATTCAGTAACACCATAATTTACAATAAGCCTTTACCTTTGCCCATGCCTTTGAAGTGAACAAAGGCTTCATTATTTCTGTATGCACCACTTGGGTCTGTCATTATTTGTTTTACTCTCTACTTCAGACCTTACAATGCAGCTCTCCTCATCACTGGAGAAGTACATGTTGTGACACATTTTACAGATAATTCTCTGTTATAAAAACCTTTGTTCTTGTTTTTTTTAAGTACATATGCAGTAAAGGCCATCCAGCTTACAATGCAATAACTGATTGATCTTTGCATATGGGAAAATTATAACAAAGCTGGGTGGAATTCTTTTGCATCTGCCTACATAATCAAATTATTATTACACACAAAAAGAGCATATAGAACAAGACTGGTATGGTTTAAGAAAGTCTTGCTTAGCTTTCTAAGGATTTCCCCTCCCTTCTCATATGAAAATATTATTAAAAATATTGTGAGCTTATGCATGTCTACTCAGAAGTAAGCCCCATTGAGTTCAGTGGGATTTACTCCTAGGTAAATATGTATAGAATTGCAGCCTAGGAGTAGTATATGAATAGCTCCACTCAAACCAGCACATATATTTACAGAAGTTAGACAAGGACCTGGACTCAAACCTTTAATGGCATTTCACAAGTAACCTAAAGCACAGGGCCGGTGCTACCATTAGGCCAACTAGGCAGCCGCCTAGGGCGCAGGGCTAAAGGGGGCGATAGAAACACCTTGGGGGAAAAAATACAGCACTCTCAAGTGGGAAGGGGGCGCGCTAAATATCTGATCTTGCCTAGGGCACCAAACTGCCTTGCACCGGTCCTGCTAAAGCAAATCATGCTCTTGCTCATGTAGTTCAAGTTGGAGAGCCAGAGAGAATGTGGCTAACCCAGTCAACCCCTGCCTCTGCTGTTACCACATTTAAATTATTCTGTGTAAAAGAATCTTCATTTCAGTGTGTTTACTCAACAACATACAAAAATGACCCAGGCCATTTAGGGCTTTACATGTTAGTAGTAGTACTTTGAATTAAGTTTGGAAACAAACTAACAGGCAATGCAGGTGAAAGATCACAGATGAATGGGGATGTGTTCTCAAAAACCACATGGTGGGGGAAGCAATCTAGACTACTTGTAGTTTCAAAAAAAAAATGCCTTCCAGGGTAGCCCCATATCCAGAGTTTCCTGCCTCATGTGTTCTGAATGAGGGAAAGAGCAAGCTCAAGGACATTTCTGTGTAGGATACTAAATGTAGGGCACCTCATAGCTGGCCTTGCCATGCAGCAGGGTGAAGCAACCTGCCTCAGATGGCACCAAGGAGAGGGGGGGGGGAGCAGAAATAGGCAAAGGGAGGAATTAGGTTTGAAGACTTCTTTTAAGCATTGGCCCATGTGGGGTTGGTGCCATTTGGGTTCCATTTCAGGCAGTAAAACATCTTGTCCTGGCACTTGTGGCCACTATGAGTCATTATTTATTATTTATTTATTTACAGCATATATTTTTTACCCCGCTCTTCAGCCAGAACAGGCTCCCAGAGTGGCTTACAAAAATTAATATTACAGTCCCTGCCCTCAGGCTGACAATCTAAAAGACATGGTACAAAAGGAAAAGGGATTGGGAGGGAGGAGGAAGAAAGCAAAACTCAGGCACCAGTTCTTAGTTACAAGGTTGCAAAAATGAATAGATGTTTTTTGGATGTATGAGAAATTCATTTCAGTTCATTTCTTACCAGAATGTACCCAGTTCACACCTCCTGGAACAGAATACAGACCTGAACTCAATCTGCAGTCCAAGTCTGTACATTTCCAATACTGCCTGCCAGTCATAGGGGTTGATGCTGTATAGCTCTATCCTTTTCTGTGTCTAAAGAGGGCTCTCAGTCAGTACACACAGGTAGCTAACTAGGTGAGGGCTCATCCTCAGGCTATGAGGAAAAATCCAGAGCACCAGGAGTCAAAAGGCATTGAATAGCTAATCCATCTTATCTTTCAAAGCAGTATTTTTTTTCTTGGTAAGGAAAAAAAAAAAGATGGAAGAAGCAGTGGGAAAATACAGGAGGGCTACAAATGGAAGATGATGTCATCTGTCTTCGTTTTCAATTTGTAGTCCTGTGTTTTCCCAGCACTTCTTTCAACCGTTTTTTTTCCCCCTTACCAGATTGCAACTGCACAATAAAAGCCTCATTTGGAAATACCCCCTGGTTACTGTAATTCCTATTTTACATGTTAGGAAATTAGTCTGGAGGATAATGATGAGGGCCATGCACTTTTAGACTGAATGAAAAACTGAATCAAATGAGGCCTATTTGGTTCAATTTTAGTTCTGAAACAAATGCATTGGGTAATTGATGGATACAGATGGGTTTGGGCTTTCCTTACCCCATTTGCTCCCATTCATTTGTGTGGTAGGGAGGCTTACTTTTCTCCAGTTGCAGCAGTCAAGCCGATTTCGAGTGGCTGGAGCTGAATGCCCTGCCCCTGAATGATGCATTCAGGCATTCCAGGAAAAAAAATGGGCCTACCATTTTTTGTGGTGGCCACCATTTCCACCCTCCAGTGCCTCAGGACAATGCAATGTCTGGGGCATTCTGGGAAAATAAAATTGTGGCTACCAGGAAGTGGGTGTTGACCTAGTTCTGCTGCTGCCAAAATTAGTTCTGCTATTGCTGCAAATGGTGACAAAAGAAAAGATCAAGGGGGAGGGGAGAGAACATGAATGAGAGTCCTGAAACAGCCTAAATTTAAACGAATGAAGGACAAAATAAAAGTGACTTTTACAAATGAATAATGAACCAAATGAGGTCTTTAATCATAAAAATGAATGGTGTAGCATAACAAAATAAGAAAATCTTGTACGCCCTTAAATAATACTGTCCTCCTTTACTGGGTTGTTGTAAGAATGACTAAGATAAGATTCCTGAAGTACTTTGAACTCTCTAAAGGAGGGATATTAAACTAAAATGAGTCAGGGGACTAAATACCCACCCAGCAGATGGCTGGTGGTGGCCACATCTTAGAATGTTCACAATAAAACTCTAGTTTTGATGGGGGCAGCAGTGTTAGGACCAGTGGTTAATTAAAACATTAATCCTCACCATATAATTCTATTGTACCAACCATATATATATTGCCTCCAAAATCCCTTCACCTCAGCTTCCCCAAATTGCAAGTTGTCCCCTCTTGGGCCTGAGCACATTCTGTGTTGGGACATGTAACACAACAACAGCTGTGCCACAAGTGTTTTCATTTGGAAAGGTACAGGATGGCTAGAATAACAATCTTGTTTAGTCTGAAACTGCTATTCTCTTCTCATGGGAAAAGTGGGCTGGAAAGAAATATGAGCTGATCACATGGTTTGTACTTTCTGATGACGTGGTATGATTGTTAAGTTTCGTTTTCCTGTATCTGTGTAATAGAGAGAAGGATTGCTTTCTGTATGCACCTTCTTGTCTTCTCTCTAATGCTCTGAATGCTAGGGTGGACTTTGTCCACTGGACTATGCTATGCAATGCAGACTGTACTTAGGAAATTGTATTTACTCTGATATAGAATAAACAGGTAGAAAAACCCTGTGGTGGATTCTATGGCAATTCCTAATTACAGCTGAGCTGGAGCAAGCGGCAAGCTGGAGCAGAGGCTGTAACCCGAGACGCTTGGAATGTGCTGCGTGCAGGAGAGACAGTGAATCTCTGTGTGAGCTACATGGGCCAGTTTCACACATGAGACAGAGGCTGTATCTTCTCATCACACGCTCTGCTGAATCCACGTAGGCAGACGGGCCTACAGGGTGGATTATGAGCCATCAAGGCTGGGGGGATTTTATCATTCCTTAACATTCTGTAGTTCCAATTCCCCATCATTCAAGCCCCCTTCCCACCTCCAATTCATTCACAATACAGCTCTCTCCTCCATCACCCATCCTATTGTCCAAACATCCCCATTGTCCAATCATTTTTCTCCAGTAGGCCACAGGCCACCACTGTCAATCCCACACCTTTCCTCTTGGCTGCAAATGTGGGTAAATATCTATTCTATCACACTCTCCTCCCCTCTCTTATACTGTCCACCCCCCTTGACAGCTGCAGTGCTAATTGAATGGAAATGGTAGAGGGGAGTTGGATGTTGTGGCATGCAACATCAGCTATTGCTGAACTGACATCCTTGCCATATTGAGGGCACTTGTTTCCCTGCTTGAAGATGGTTCAATAATGTCTATGAAGTGTGGTAGAGGTGCTGTGGGCTGCATTTGGGGTTTCTATAGATCTGAGAAGGCCCCTGGACCTTAAGTTTGATAACCCTGCTCTAAAGCACAACATAAATACTAAGAACTATTTTTTATTATGGTTAATTGTCAGCCAGTAAAGGAGGCTGAGAGGGGAACATAGGTTTTCTTGGCCTACACCCAGTGCATTTCCCAGTGGATCAGACTTTATCTTTCATGGAAATGACCACTAATTGATTATAGAAAGCCATCTATTTATTTAAGCATTAGTACAATTCAGCAAGCCACCCTGACTCTACAATCTTTCTTTTTATTTTGCTTTCTCCAAATTTCCATCTTCAGGCTTCATGTCAGAAAGGTTTCTTAAATATTAGGAAAGACACCACTAAACCCCTGTGCTTGGATCAAGCGATCTTTAAATCTATTTAATTGCATCTCTTTCTGTATTAGTTCTGCTTAAAAATTCAATTCAACTGTGCGTGTCATCATTATGACCCTTTCAGTGCAATAGAAGTGACAATAGATATTTCCAACCTGTAATTAGGACATGTAAATATCTTCACTATAAACAGAATTTTAATAACTCCGACATCATCAGAAGTAAGATTTTATTTTAGAGATTGCTTTTATCCTATTTTGAGCCTCAAGCATGAGCTGATGTTTTTGTAAAAGAGCAGTGAAACAATGATAGGATCATGTCTGCCAGTGCCCAAATTTGTTTTAGATCCAAATTTTCAGCCGCTTGAATTAATTCCTGAATGTTATGGAAGAAAAAATAGAAAATCCAGTAAAATACAATGCAAGATTTACTAAGCTAGTCAACATTCTATTTATCTTCAATCAGCTTCAATAATTTGATTATCTCCATTTGTCTTGATTTATTTTTAGGCTAGCATTAAAAAAAAAAAAGGAATCTGAGAAAACCTTAATTTCATTTTGAAGAATGGAAATTCAGCACCTGACTGCTCTGTGTATTTATTTTCCTACTGTAAATATGACAGTAACAGAGAAAAACATCATCCTCATGCTCATTTTCTGTTCACACTCAACCAGAGGGATGTCAAATACTATCAGGTATTAAATTAAGCAAGGACATTTTCAGCAAAATTGATTTTTTGAATCTTTGGAATCCTTGAAATCACTCAGAGTCCTTGCTGCTTGGCAGGTACCCCATTAATCTTTATAGGGCCCTATTGACTTTGCTGGCTGCCGCTTTCCTGCTCTGCTTTCAGGGCAGATAGGAATAGACCATAAAGGGGCAGAGGATTCAATTTTAATTCAGCAGAATCCACATTTAGCTCCTTAAACTGAACAGAAAATGATATCAAAGGGATTGGTAAAGACAGGGGAGCAAATTCCAACAAGGGCTACTTCCTGAGAAAAGCCAGCGCTGGATACAACTTTTGTCATATGCATTGACTTTGTTTGCCCACAAGAACAGTTTGAAACCGAATAAAGATCTGTTTCGGAGCTACGTGAGTAGATTTCACTGAGCTGTGGTTATATCGTTCAATTCCAAATGACAATGCCAAGGAGCCATGTCAGGAGACCTGGGTGAGCCTGGGGCCCTCAAGGAAGATGACTGCAGGTCCGTCCCTGCAGGAGGAGGGGAGTACTGTCTCTGAGGCAGAGGCTGGGTGACCACCTCGCCCCCGAGAGCATCATCCCAAGAGACAAGCCAGCAGGGCTCCTTTGAGAAGAAGTGCCCAATGTCAAAGGAGGACTCCTCAGAAGGAAATGACTCCTTGAAAGCAAGGCCCTCCTTCTGAGTAGGACTCTTGCCATAGCGCCTGTGTAACACACTGGAGCTGAGCCCTGGGTGGGACTCAGGAAGCTCTGGCTATATAAGCTTTCAGTTTGAGCCTAGCCAATGCTGGGGCCGCTTCATTCTACTAGCTGTAGTACGCTGTATCCCTGAATTTGCCTTGTGACTGAGCCTCTGTGGTACTGATCCTTGGACTCCTGCCTGTCTCTGCTTCTTGGACTGTGTATTGTATGTAACTTATTCTTTGACCTTGGCCATGCCTCAGACCTCTCTTCTGGAAGCCACCTACTTGACTGGTACTACTGTGCTTTGACCATTACCGGCATCATCTTGACCACTCATGTCTTAGCCCATTCCCATAGTGGACTGAAACCTTTGTGCTCGATGACTTGCCTGCTTTCTTGACTTATCTTTTTAGATTGCCCCATAATTTGATCTAATGCTGAATCTGATGCAGCCATAGCATGGTAAGGATGTATGTGGAGCTCGATTGGGGGGTCCAGCAAACTCGCCGGGCTCAAACCCCCCCCCCCCCTGAGCTCTGCTCACTCTACCTGTTTCCCCTGCTCGGCTCATATTCTTCCAAGCCAGGGAAGTGACTTCCGGGTTCCCACTTCCCAGCGCTACATTGTTTACGTAGAAAATGGTGCAAGATACGCTAAAAATGCCCGCGATTTGCACAAGTTAGGCAAATCATGGATGTTTTTAATGTATCTTATGCCATTTTCTATTTTAAACAACATAGTGCCGGGAACCTGGAAGTCCAGAGAGTGCCTCGACTGGCGATCGCTTTTGGCCCAGCTTGGCAAGCACGGTGGCAAGCATTTGTGCTGCCCAGAGAGGGGGCAGTTGCTTCTCCCCATGGCCCGCCCTTGTAGGAAGTGCAGTGGCATGGCTATTCACCTGCACAACCTTTCCAAGCCTCTATGGAAGCTGGGAAAGAGAGTACGAGGCAAACCCCCATCACAGCTGCCACCACACTTCCTAGCAAGGGTGAGTTAAACCCATCCTTGCTGGGAAGCACCACAGCAGGGTCTGCCAAGTGCCCTCTTCCCGAATGGGAATTGAGTGGGCAGCACGTGGCGGATCCTGGTGGTGGCTTTGCTGTGCACTCCTGCTGATGCAGGATATAGGCAGGAACATGTGGGGAAGCCGATGACAGCCAAGCCAAGTGCCGCTTGGGCAGTTGGCCGGCTGTCATCAGCCAGAGCCCCTTGGCCAGTGTGGAAGCCCTTGTCTACTGCTCTTGCCAAGGGACTCTGTGCCTTTTTGACCTGTAAGAGTGTTCGTGTGTTGTCCAGGTTCGGACGACACACTAAATCTACTAGGGTTTTCTTAACCCTACAACAAACCATGGCTTAGCAGGGTGGTCACCAGGTTGGCTTATAAACCACCCTGCGGGGTTCAGATGGCACGCTAAGCCACTCTGCCACTTAACCTACTGAGGCTTAGTGTGCCGTGAGAACCCAGTCATTCTGTCATATTGGTGGTGGTTCCTTCATGGATATAAACACATGAAAAAATGTTGCATTCAAATTTCTGGTGGACTTTGCAGAAAAAATATATATTTTGCTGTCTTTCCCAACCTTGTGTCCTCCAGATGTTTTGGACAACTCCCACCATCCCATGGCATTTACCATGCTGTCTGGGGCTGATGGGAGTTGTAGTCCAAAACATATGCCTCTATACCCCAGTTACTGGGGAACACAACTGGGAGGGTGCTATTGCACTCGTGTCCTACTGGTGGGTTTCCCACAGTGGTTGGCCACTGTGTGCACAGAATGCTGGACTAGTGGACCTTGGTCTAACCCAGCGTGGCTCTTCTTATGTTCTTACAAAATGACTTTTCCTGTAAATTCCACATGGGTGTATCATTTGGATAAAAATCATTGCATTGGAAGCAGCAGCATCTGCTGCATTAGTAGTGGGGAGAAGGAGGAGGAAGAAGTTGACAGGTAGATAAATTGTGTGCTTAGAAATTCCACAGATATTTGAGCTCCCTGGTCCCCCCTTTTTCTAGTTCTTATACCAGTCAGCTAAAGAACATCTGACAGCTGCACAAAATGGTGCTGGCCACATTTTCTCATCTTGGTGCCAAATACTGACCCTGTTATGCACAATTAGCAGGGATGACAGAAAATCCAGACAGACACATTCATGAGCACTGACATTTAGACTGAACTAAGATCATTTGGAGGCCAAACATAAGAGCACTTTCCCTATTGCACACACACACACCACACACACCACCACATTTCTTAAAAAAAGGAATACACCCTTCACGTGCAGTGCAAGAAATTAAATCCATTCCATCCAATTAGAGGGGGAAAGAATAAAGAAAAAGATTTATTTCCTCTTCAGGGGAGTTCATGATCAGTACAGTGGCTTTCCCACTTCTTATTTGGATGTTGACCTTGTAAAAACCCTTGTGATTAAGTTGCTGAATATCACGTCTTGAAGTTTTAGACTCTGAAGTCCATAGGTTTGGTGACAAAGAATTATTTATTAATTAAAGGAGGGTTGAAAGGAATCTCACACAACAAAAATGATGGAGGAAATCCCCAAAATGGCCCAAGATGAGAAGAGTAACTTTTAAGAGATGGAATAACTGCCTGAGAATGAATCAGACAATTACCATCCAAATCACACACGCTGTATGGAAGCATGTAGAACTCTCGCTTAGCCAGTGGGTGGACACAAATAAAAGAGATGTTTAATTGGAACATATTACTTCACTCCTCTTTTGACCAAAACGGAGCCAATGATGCTGCTGTAGTTAATTGTGGGTGATAGTGTTTTTCAACACCTCACGAGAGGAAAGCTTCCATTAAAGCTCTAAATTGAAAATGTTCAAAGTTCTGAAAACAAACAAAAAAAAAAACTCATCTCTGGCTGGAGTCTCACCCTATTAGCATATGTCAGGCTTAAAAAAAATTTTTTTTTTAGAGTGAGTCATGGACTTTGAGTCAGCAGTGGAATCAAATGAAACAAGGTACCACAGTTTCTGAGACTGGGATCCAAGGGACCGTGCACTTCACCTGTGCGTAAATGCGACTTTAGGTAATGCTATTTTTCCAGCAGCAGCCCCCCCTCCATGCTGTGCATGGCAAACCATTTTTGCAACTGAGGAGACTTTCAAAAGCAGTATGTGATTTGGCATAGAAATACTGAAAAATCCAACTGGGCACTTCCAAACTCTTGGGCATGCTTAAATTAGCTCTGCGGACCTCAGCTCTAGTCTTGTCAGTCAATGCCTCCCCAGTATTTCCCTACCGTCTTAAATCATCATAGTTCCTTTCAGTTCACACATCATACCTTTTGGTGCATCTTGAGCTTTGTAATTGTGCCTGTATATAATATTTGCAATACAAACACACTTTTCTCTGACTGTAGTCCTGCACAGTCTACTTAACTGTCATTGACTTCAATGACATTCAAGCAGCCTGTGTAGGATCACAGGCCATATTTTGAGCCTCGAGAATTCTGGCATGATGACTTAACAATGCAGTGGAACTGAACAACCAATGTTTGCATTTGGTGTAAAGTTCATACCACAGGGCTGATCAGAATGTGCCCCCCCTCACCCTATTCTCAAGGTGTGAAAATGAGAGGGGTGGGACGGGACGGACGGGACAGAGACTTTCTTCACATTCTTAAGTAGTTCAGAGAAATTCAGGCTAACAGGGGGACTTACATTTTTAGCAGAGAGTAGCAGTCAGAGACTTCTCACTTTTCTTCTTTCTGTCCCCCCCCCCGCCAATATTTTTATTTAAACAGCTTAGAGATCCTGGCTGCTCCTTAGTGTGTGTTTTTCCTTAAGCAACAAAGCACACAAAGCTGAAGGAGGTGCCAGTTGAAGATGGTCCTGGTACTTCCAAGTCCTGGACATTTGCTGCTGCTGCATCATCATCATCATCATCATCATCATCATCATATTTTTATGTATTTATTTATTTATTTATCATTTCATTTCTATACCACCCCACAGCCGAAGCTCTCTGGGCGGTGCACAACAATTTCAATGCTTGAGGGCTGGAGGATTAAGGTTGCAATGGAAATGTACTGTGCAAATGCTCAGAAACATCTTCCTCTTGGGTTCTGCACATCTTGCTATGCACTGCTAATGGAAGAGCTCAGCTGGAACCCAAGCATTCCAATGCATTGCTGACTTTCAAAGGGTTGTAGAACCCAGGCACCCAACTTTCCTTCCACACGCAGAATGAATTATTAGGTGGGGGTAGGTGTGGTGGGCTCCACTAGAATCAAGGATGCTCTAGGAATTGAGATGATCTTTGGCCCCCACCCTCCTCCCAAGTTGGCTGTTGGTGCCAGGGTACAGTTTATGGAACAAAATGTGAAGTAATGTTAAAGAGGATGGATGCCTTTGAGCATGTGCAGAGTGCCTTTGTCCCATCATTACCAAGCTTCACTGCCACGAGTCATTAAAACAGGTGAAAACAAATGTAGACTCTCCACATTCCTTCCCCTGCCCTGAAGTCTCCTTCTGAATAAATGGGATTAATCTTCAGGAGTGAATTCTAGGGGGGTTTGAGCCACTAGCTTTTCCTGTTTAACAGCAGACACAACATTTTCTCAATATGAAGATACGCTGATGGGGAATCTCTGCAGTTGAATCTCTGCCTGTTGAGCAAGTGATACCGTCACAGAGCCTCTTTAACGGAACGTAAAGGAAAAGGTGGCAACCCTATTAGGGGCAGAAGTGTGATCTACGGGGTCTTGTATCTGGAGGGGGCAGCCCAGCCAACCCCGCCAACCCCATCTATTTCTTATTAAAAGTCTCTACAAAGCCCACATTCTTATGGCATGCTGCTAATAATAATTCAATTAATAAAATCCTTTTGGTTTAACAGGTTGTGTTAAGGGCTTTCCACGACCACTCCAGCTTCAAAATGCTGGGAAATTGCAGCTGTTAAGGGCCACACCCTCCTGGGACTAGAAAAAAATTATGCACCAATGAGAGGGACGACAATCCTTCTGCATAAAAGATTTGATTTTACAGTTTCAGCTAACAACCAGTTGAAGACAAATTGATGGCCCCACTCACACCTATCATAGCTGCTACTCCTATTTCCCAGGTGGTTCAGGTCTTCTTCTTGGTCAAGTTGAAAACCTGGGGCTCTTGTTCTCCTTCCTTTTGATTGTCCTCTTTTCTGAGACCTGCCTTCTGTCTCCAATTCTCCTCTGAGTTTCTTTTCCCTCCTTCATGTGCTCCTGCTTTTATCCTTATTTTTCTTTCTTTTTGGCTTGTCTTTCTGTCCTCTCAATCTCCTTCAATCCTCACCTGTCCTTTCCTTCTCCTTGGGGGGGGGGGAGATCTACACTAGAGCCTCTTCTGTGTATCAGCGAGTGCTGTCATGGTCACGGTATTTATGCAAACTGCATTTACCACTATTGGGGCACATGCTAATGAATACACAGCACAGTTTCCATTGTTGTGACACACAAATGCAATTGTGGGAGGAGTAGGAGGAGTTGGAAAGGTGATGTGCGTACGGGAAATTGCCCTTTAATTTTCATTTTAAAAAGATTCATTAAACTTATGCACACGTTCGCTGGTGTGAAGGAGTGGAGATTTTTTAAAAAAGTAACTCACAGCCCCTTCGCAGAAGCACCCCCACTCCGATGCTGACTTTTGCAGGAGTAAGCACCATTGAAGGCAATGTGATTTACTTCTGAGTAGACATGTATATCAGGTGTGTTTTCAGCTAGTTGTTCATTGAGGCAAGAAAATTAAGAAGGACAAAGGAGACTTTTCTGTGATTCTATACTTTTCTATGATTCTATGAGACAATTGGGAAGGGTCGAAAAGACATTCCAAAGTTTATTTTTTTCAAAGGAGAGGAGAGGAGGGGAGGGGGGGGAAGCAGCATTGCATTTACACTTCACTTCACTCGGCAAGGAGAGAAGCTGTTGGGGTGTGTGTGGAAATGGCAGGGGAGACGGGAAAGCAACTGAATGATGATCGGGCTTATCTCCTCCACAGAGTTGCTGCTCTTTTGTCAAGGCTGCCCATCCATGCCGAGCACAGCCACGAGCAGCCTCCCTCACCCAGCACTTGAAGCAATGCGCGAGATTTGTGTTATTCACAGGTTCACACCTCTGCACCTGCGCATTAGGCCCAATAGGACACTTCCTCACGGCAGTGCCACTCCCATGCAGCCCACCACCCTGCTGAAGCCACTCCTCCTTCCCCCAGAACAGTACTGCAAGTTTAGCACACGCTGAAATATACACTACAGAAAAAAATGCAATATACAAAAAAGTTGTGATCATCTAACCGGTCTGAAGAAATGCAGGATATAATGGCAGAAATAGCGTGAGGAGGTCAGTTTGGGGTGTGCATCGTGTGACATGCCAGTGAGCCAGACATTACAATGATGGTAAAAATCCCTAGTGTAGATTCTCTCCCCCCCGCCATGCCTCCCTTTGCTCTAGTCCACCTCCTCCTTCCCCTGTGTCGTAGTCCTTCAAATGTTTTCTTTTCATTGTCCTCTGGTTCTCTCCTGTCCTGCTCTGCTTCCTCCTCCGCCTTCTCCTGCTCTCTCTGTCTCTGGGGCCATTAAAATAGCCTGCTCTTGTTGCCCTCCCCCCCGCTCTGATTGGCCACAACTAAGGTGACTGCCTGGCATCGGGCAAGCTGGTTGGTGCACAGTGTCCATTGATTCTGTCATTTCTGGGTGCCACAACCCTTTGGTTGGGGCAATGGGGACTTATGGGAGATGGAGCAGCAACCTCTGGCAGATCGCTACAGAAATGCTGAATATGATTTTAGCATTTGTTATTAGTCAATCACACTAGAACAATGAAACATTCTGCTAAATGAGAGCCAGTGTGGTGTAGTGGTGAGAGTGTTGGACTGGGACTCGGGAGATCCGGGTTCTAGTCCCCACTCAGCCATGAAGATCACTGGGTGACTTTGGTCCAGTCACTGACTCTCAGCCTAACCTACCTCACAGGGTTGTTGTGAGGATAAAATGGAGAGGAGGAGGACCATGTAAGCCGCCTTGGGTTCCTTGCATGAAAAAAGGCGGGGTATAAATAAGATAAATAAATAAATAAATTAGCCAATAGGCAACCTCTTCTTTTCAATATTCTTATTGGATAGCCATAAGTGCACACTTGCAAAAGACAGACAAGAAAATTACAACCTCAATTGTAATGCATATGCATACCATTTCTCTGTCGACGTCATCACACCCACGTTTGATTGCTTTTCTTGGCATGTTGCATACACCATGCTAAGGAAGAGAGTGCATAGGTTTGCCCAGTATGCTAGTTTTCAAATGCGGTTCCACATATGTCCATAAGTAAATATATATTCCTGCTTGTATCCTATTGGGAGTTAAAATCTTGCAGATACAGCTGGAGACAGTGCAATTAAAGCTAAGGGTTGGTAGGGACTGCAGGAAGTTCCATTGTCCCTGGGCGCTTTGGAAGTGTCACACAAAAGGGTTTCATAAGAAACATAATTGTGATTGCAAAGAGTCAATATTTGGCATCTGCTCTTATTGATTCAATTTCTCCACACTGCTGGGATTAGCCTCTGTCACTGTGAATCAGTGCCCGGCTGGATTAGCTACACCCACTGGGCTAAGCCTGGAAACCTATTTTATTTGTGATCTTAATTTAGAAGTGTGTGTGTGAGAGTGTGCGTGTGCGCTCGCTAATAATAATGCCATTCTCTTGGCCTGTAAGGACACACACACACACGATTGTTGATCTCAATTCTAGAAAGCTAAATCCGTTTTTTGTGCACAAAAATATATTCTGTAGTCTAGAAATGCAAGTCAATGTTCTGACCCTGTGGGACTACCTCAAAGGGTAATGGGGAAGTTCAGTCTCCATGACTCATTTAAGCCACTTCCTTTCAGCTCAGAAAATCAAAAGCGATGCTAATTGGTGCCAGAGGGAATGGAGCTGTGTGTGTGTGTGTGTGTGTGTGTGTGTGCTCATGCCTATGCCTCTAAACAGGACACTTCCCTCTGAGAGATTTCATATGCGCTATATTTGCTTTCTAGAGTCGACTCCACCTCTACCATTCAGATTGATAACATCACACCTTTGGGGTGGGGGGATTTTGGGCACATGACTAGCTAATGAAGGTGTAGCAAAAATAAATTCTTAACAAGGGACCCACCATTTAATTCCAAAAGACAAGTGCTGGTGAATACAGGTTGAAGTAGAGCACTATTCAGTTTATTTGGGCCCAGTTCTGCACCTTTTCCATAGAAGACATGAGACCTATTCCAGCATACTTCCCTCTGTGTGAGTGCTACTGCGTGGTGAGATAGCAGGGCTCCTGCATGTGCTATCACTGCATCCCCTTCACACCCCACTCCCATGCTCCGCAAACATTGGGTGCAAGTCTGAAGAGGGGAAACCTATGGAGCACTTCAGGCCTTCCCCCAAGGTGTGGACAACAAAGGACTGGGGCTGGCAGGGGATGAGTGGACGGGGCAAGCTTAGCGTGCCCAGCCCTACTACGGTATGTCTCCAATGGAGCACAGATCCTCAGGTCAGGCCCAGGGGCCAAATCTGACCTTCTCAGCATCCCAATCTGGCCTTCAGGGATTTTCCAGAAGGTTGCACCTCCTTCCCCTGGTCCCACCCCCTTTCCTCCGACCACCAATCATTTGGTGGCTTCCTCACTTTTGCGCAGTTCCCTCCCCCCCCATTCTAAAAGGTTGAAATGCCTTTTCTAAGGGTTAAGAACTGGCAGTAAGAGCTTAAAGCTAAAATATGCTGGCATATGGGGGGGGCTTTTTAAAAAATTTTTTGCCTCACCCCTTTTGCCTTTGGCCCCACCCACCACTGGAATGTTGCCCCCAAAGGCTTCTCTAAAATGGAATTCAGCCCTTGGGCTGAAAGAGGTTCTTCATCCCTGCCCTGTAATGCTACCTGCATGTAGAGAAAAATCCCCAAATAAGGTTCATATCTCTTATGATGAAGGTTTAGATCACTCCCCCACCGCCAGCACCTGGCATTCTTAGCTTAAAATCATAAACATGGCTGGGGAAAGCAGCTGACACATTAATTCAAATAACAAATTATCTTTAGTCTTTAAATATCATTGTTTCATCCATCCATGCCTCATTATTTCACTTGTGCATCAGCATCACACCTTACAGCAAAAGGAAAACCATTAGAATATTTGTAGAACAGGTTTGTATTGGGTTGTCTATGTAGCCTTGGTTTATTATTGCATCTTATATTACAGGCCTGTGGCTTATGCTGCCTCAGCTTGTCTGAGTGTGGAAAGCTAAGCAGGGTCAGGCCTGGTTATTACTTGGATGGGAGACCCTCCTCTAGTTTCCTGCATTGAGCAGGGGGTTGGACTTGATGGCCTTCTAGGCTTCTTCCAACTCTATGATCTATGAAAACTAAGGAGTTGTCTCTGTTTATCAAGTTTAAACAGCAATGACAGATAATGGACCATTTATAAAGTATGCTATTCATCAATATTTCATTCTTAACTGATTTTCCCCCTTCCAGTTTTTGTGCTTCCCCCTGCCTCTTTTTCTCTCATCCTTCTAAAGTGGAAATTTAGATCCCATCTTCTTTCACTCTAGAGTCAAACATCACATTTCTATAATGGCTGTGTAGGTCACAACTAGACAAACAAAATCCACGTCTTCCTAGTAGATGGGTTATCAAATGCCCAGCTCATGCTGAAAACAAATGTTAGAACAGACATTTTAAAAATAAATTGTGAACTGGGTGTGATACATAGTGTAATTACTTGCCTATTAAGAAGCTGCAAAAGTGGGATTGGCACACAGGCTTTATTTTATTAGATAACAGTCCCTACTGTGGCTTGTATACTTCCATGCGTGGAATGTTGTCTGGAGTTGCACTGAAGATGGCTTGAATAACAAGAGCAAAGAGCAGCTGACTCTAAGCCTTTTTGTTTTCAAATCAATGGGATCCTTTCCCCTGTTCATTTCATTAGCTTTCAAAGAGGATCCCCAGGAAGAATATCTAATCTCTTAACCCTGTCAAGGAGAGGGTGTGTGTGTGTGTGTGTGTGTGTGTGTGTCTTATAAGTGTTTCTGCTGCTCTGTTTACCAGAAGTACATAATTATGTGATTCATTGAACAAAGTGATGAACTCAATCTTGGGATAAATCCTAGCCAGTGAGCTTGATATTAGTAGAGAAAAGAGAACTAAATAGGTTAGACCAGAGGAATTTCAGGGCTGCTATGTTTTTGAAGGACCAGAAGGAACAAGGGTGTGAAGAGATTTGTGTGTGTGTGTGTGTGTGTTTTAATGTTTACTAGCAAATGCTTGGCCTAGAAAAATTGACTTCCAGGAAGAAACTCATGCTGAACACCACCTTCAAATGAACCATGAGGAATCCAGTCACAAAGGCTGGACAGTAGGCCTAAATCTTTTTAAATATTACATCTTCCTGCTCTGACTTCACTCAAGAGAATCTCATATCCGATACATATATAGGTCCCAGGCTTCTACAAAGGAAATATCAATTTCATTGCTCTAGTGCAGGGGAGCAGGCCCTCAGGCCCAGGGGCCAAACCCAATCCCCCAGGCTTCCCAGATGGCCATGCCCCTTCACCTGGCCTGACCCCCTTTCCCTCAACCTCTGATCATTTGCTGGGTTCCTGGCTTTTGTGCAGCCCACCCCCCACCCCCTTCTAAAAGGTTGAAATGCCTCTCCTAAAACTTAGTTACTGGCAGTTTGAGCTTTAAGCAAAAACATGCTGGTATTTTTGGGACTTTGGCCCTGCCCCTTTTGCCTTCAGTCCCACCCAGCACTGGAATGTGGCCCCCGAGAGCTGCTCCGAAAGAGAATTTGGCTCTTGGATGAAATAAGTTCAACACCTCTGTGTACAGTGTGGTAGGTAGGAAGGCTTACCTAAAGAGGGTATTAATGTAACTCATGACTTTGGAAGTATTGGTTTGTTTTTGTTGTTCACAATGCAAAAGAAATATGGGAAAGCCTTCCCTGTCCAATTATAGTTAACAATTTGGGGGGGGGGATGTTTGGGGAAAAAATGGGAACAATCCAACAGTGTCCAGCGCTAGCACCACTTATGTTGCACTAGTCTTCAACCTGTCCAGACCCAAAACCCACCTCTGATTCCCAACCTGCAACATGTGTGACCCACTTTCACATTTTTGCTTTTGCTTATATGGGTGGGGGAGGGGGAGAGAGAATCCACACAGCTACACAAAAGCACTTCTTTGGACTTGCATCCTCCTTTTCCACCAACAACTCCTATTGCACAGAGCAGTGTTCTCCAACCTTGGGTCCCCAGATGTTTTTGGCCTACAACTCCCAGCATGCTGGGAGTTGTAGGCCAAAAACATCTGGGGACCCAAGGTTAGAGAACACTGGCATAGAGAATCAAGTGACTTTAAGATAATGAGTGCCAAACTGTGTGTGCATGGGAAAATCCACACATGACGATGACGATGATAATAATATCCTCAGAGCCACACAGAAAAGCAGCCTTTGGATCCCAGCAAAAAGTTCTGAGAGCACCCAAAATCATCCCTTTGCATGTTGTTGTAATAAATAAAATAACAGTAATAATATCCTCAGAGCAACTATACAGAAAAGCAATCTTTGGAACCCAGCAGCAGCCCATTGCAAAATGAGACACTGAGAGATGATCCTAATAATAGTTATCCTCAGAGCCACACAGAAAAACACCCCAAATCTTTCTCTTTCACTGAGCATCCCCACAGCAACCCCTTTCCCAAACTCCTCAGAAATAACACCGAGAAGCAGAACGGTTCAAAAATCCAGCTTATGCATCTCTACTCACAAGTAAGAAGCACTGGCTTACTCAGGACTAATTGCCCAAGCAACAAATGAGGATTAAATACCCCAACACCCCAAAATAAATACCCCCAAAAGGATATATATAGATCTATCTACCGGTATCTATCTATCTATCTATCTATCTATCTATCTGCAACATTCCTACCTTCTGGCTGCTGGTCAATGACACTAATCACACTTTACTACTCACATTGAGTAAAGTAAAGTTGCTCTACCTGCCTGCAGAAAAGTCAGTTGGAGGCTCTATCCATGCTCAATCAATCACATACGCGGACTGTTTTTTAAGCATACACACTCACTCATTCTCACACACACACTCTATATTGGTGGTAAAAAATAAAAGTTTTAATTCACTCATCGCCGGAGAGTGCTGTTACTGCTGGATGGACAAAACCTGCTCTCAGAAAGGAACAGGAAATGGCTACTAGCTTGCTGTTCCACTACGCATCAGAAGAAATGATAAGGGGGCTGACATCGGGGACTTGTGGCATGCAAGGTGCCATTCAAACACAGTGTAAAAACAAAAAAACCCAAAAAGTATACTTTTATTGTGTCTGGGGGGAGTTTGATGCAGGCAGTAAGCAGGGCAGGCCAGGGATCCATTTGACAAGGCATCGTGACCCACTGCTTGAAGACCTGTGCACTAGTGGAACCAAAGTTTATATAATATGACAGCTTTCCTGGAAAATCCACTGTGCTAAGAAGCGCTATTGACATCGCAAAAATTTTGATTTCTGCTAGGACAATGTAAACAGCACTAGCAGCTGGACACTGTTAGACCCCACACCAGTGTTAATACTATATTTTTACAGACTTAATTGCTTGCCAATTTAGAACCCTCCATCTCCAGGTTAGGTCACCTTATTTTTACTAAACATGCATTTTAGTTGAATCAATGACAGTCTTCAGTCATCATGGGCTCTTTACCTAAATTTACCTTACCTTAACTTTACCTAACATCTCTTTTCAAGAATTGTTACTGATGATGAAGATTTAGATAAGATCATTAGAAATGTTAAGGACAGATCTTTCATTTAGATTGGATAGCATTTCTTTCTTTTCTTACAAGAGTTGAGAAAGAGTAATTCTCATTTATTGCTGTGAAGTTTAAAAAAAAGCCTTGGCGTTTACTGTATATTTTAAAGCCCTATTTAAAGTAAAGGTTGTCCACAAAGGAAAAAAAGAAAGAAAGAAAAAGAATCATAACATCAAAGCTTGAATATATGTTTCCTTTGTAAGCACTTTTATACCCTGCAGGTTGGATAAACAAAATTGAAACTTCAGTTTTTAGTGATTTCAAATCTTGATCCCACTAAAGTAGAAATTGAACCCTGGGGCATAAGAAATACATATACAATGTTCCAGTATGAGGTTTCTTGTCACCACAAAGGCATTTTACTGTCACAAGAACGGTTATCTTGCTTGCATTAGTCCTATACTCTGAAGAGGGAAAAACTACTTAATTTTTTTCCTACAGTTTAAATACAAAACCATTTGTTGCAAAGTGTTTAGCTTGTGAGTCCAACAAAGTGGTTCATAGCTTGCATTATGCTGGGTTAATAAAACAACTCTGCTCTCCAGGTTTTATTTAATCTTTCTCCCACAATAAAATGTTTTTGGTTTATAATACAATGAGGGGAGAAATACTTTTGTGATATGAAGTATTTGCCTCTACATCTTCAGATACTTACGGCACAATCCTATGCATGTTTAGACAGAAACCAATCCTAAAACTCCCAGCATTCCCCAGCCAGCCATGCTGGCTGGGAATTGTAGGACTTTTTGCTGTCTCAACATGCACAGGATTGCACCCTTAAGTTACAGATTTCATTTTGTATGCTAAACTAGCACTCACCTTCATGAAAGTGCTACAAATAATCTGGCTACCGGTACTTAATTGTCTTTTTAGTACCTGAGCATGAAGTAACTAAACTGCATTTGATTGTAAATCTGAAAAGGACCATCTAGCTGTTAGAGCTGGGTCACGGGAAGCTATCTTTGCATTAATGTGTCTGGAAATGTTCTCACTTGGAGGGTTGATGTATAATAGCAAACCTGGCATATGTGTTCAGAGAATTCTGGTCCCACCTTGTGTAAGAGTACTCAGTATTATTATATCTTCCATGCCGCAATTATTGTACAGATTTCTGGATGTCCATGTACACGTGTACCATGTCAATGATGGGTGCCTGCAAGTTGTTGTTTTAACTTTTAAAATTAATGGCAGCGTTGATGAGTATTCATTAGTATACTCCTTTTTTAAAAAATAAGTTACCAAAATTTGCCAAATTTCTCCATACATGGGATACATAGAACTTGAAATGTAAACAATCTGAATGTGGGAGAAAGTGAAATTGACAGATTAACCAATTCCAGAAAGGTTGTATATCTCTGACAGTCTTGGTATCTTGGATTCTGTTAATGTACACATCTAAATAATAACTGTTATGTCCAACTGTAAACATATCCCGACAGCTAGACGTTAGTGGCACAGTATTAATTCTCGAAATATGTTTTTATTTTACCCATGTATGTGAGCCTAGGAATTACTCTTACACCTACAAAAATATATATATAATGTCTGAATCTGGTTTAATTCTCAAAATCTGGGGCCTAATCTAAGGCATTTTCTCAAGTGACACTAAGAATACATTGTGAATAGCTTGTACCTGTCTAGCACTTGTAAATGCTGTTAGTGCCTGACAGAAAGTAGAAGGGAGCTATTTTTAAACTGAATGTACTTTCTAGTCATTGTCGTTTTCTCATTCGATTTACAGATATGGGAAATGCAAAAACCGACTGAAGCACCAATGGTGAAAATAGCCGAAGATGTTCCATTTCATTGGTGATCCCTTTATTGTATCAGAGAAAAGAAAGTCAAGCAAGCCACTTGCTCACTTCAAAATAGGGCTCTATTGGAAGCTATTCTGGCAATTTGCCCACACCCATGGCCGCATCAGCCTTGCATAAAATTGAGCAGATTACGGGCACATTTGTCTTTAATGTAGAGGTGCTACCCGTGGAGACTACAGAGACTGGCATGTGGTGCTCTTTCTTTATCCATGTGCCAGATCAGCAAAGAGGTGGCAGACATGCTGGGAGAAGCAGCCGCCCAGCAGTGATTAGAGGATGCAAAGCACAATAGCACCATTTTGAGATGTAGGCAGCCAACCGGGAACACTGTAAGGGATGCAATATCCTAAAGGTTTCCTGAAATGGGTGTGGGGATCCGGTTTGTACAAATGTTATTGAGACATATCTCCAAACCTATCTACTATGTTTCTTTGGACAACAGGTCAAGTGATAGTTTAGTGCACATTTTAGTTGTGTTATACATATGAGAATTAAAAAACAAAAGCAGGAGGCCCTGGGTGGCAAATTCTTGTGGCAGTGAAGTACCTGATATTGGTGTGATGGCTCAGAATGTCCTGCTGCTATTCAGGGACTGAACCATTTGCCATTCAGCTTCTGTACGGGAAGAGAAAGTTGTCAGTTTCACTGGGATTAAAAACTTGCACAGGGTGGATCAGCTGTGAAGAAGATCCAGGGTTCTGATTCCCCCTCCTCAGGAGGAGAAACCTCTGATATAGGCCTTTCAGACCCACAAGAGGATGTGGCCGCAGAAGCACCCATCGACGCCTCTCTTGCCACAGAAGCACCTATCAACACCCCTCTTGCCTCAGAGCCCTCAGCTCCAGAAGAGCCCCTGGGACCATACTCCTTGCTTCCAGAGGAGATCACGCTATCATCCTCAGATTCTGAGGACTCTGGTTCTGAAGCCACCCCTGCACCCCAGATGCCTCCATGCCATTGCAGCCAAAGGCTTCAAAAGCAAGCACCGCCCCTTTGAGGGAGAAAGCATCATGCAGTTTGTGGAAGGAGCTAGCAGCCTCTAGGAAACCCAAGTCCTGTTTAAGGCTCAGTCTGAGTTGGAGCATGGGGTAAGTTGGAGTAACATACAAGCTGAGCTTGTATGGCCTCCAGTCCAGTCCTACTTGGAGCTGTCCATGGTACTATCCACTCCTTGATTTCTCTAACTGGTATCAGTCCTTGGCTTTGTCTGACCTTGCTTCTCGATTCTCCTCCATGTTGCTCATCCTTGACCATTGCCTATTGGAGCTGAGTCCTTGTTTGTTGTGTTCATCCCTGAGAACCTAGGCACAACAGTACCCTCAACTGGGTTAACCTCCATATTCAACAGGCCTGTGGCCTAAAATGGTACAATTACATGAATGAAATGCTATATGGAATGACATTTTATTTACCGTATTTATTTATTTATTTATTATATTTATACCCCGCCTTTTCTCCTGCAAGGAACCCAAGGTGGCTTACATAATCCTCCTCCTCTCCATTTTATCCTCACAACAACCCTGTGAGGTAGGTTAGGCTGAGAGTCAGTGACTGGCCCAAAGTCACCCAGTGCGTTTCATGGCCGAGCGGGGTCTAGAACCCGGATCTCCTGAGTCCCAGTCCAACACTCTCACCACTCTACCACACTGGCTCTCTAAATCCTGAAAGGGGAAATCTGTCAAATGCAGTAGCTTCTGTTGCTGCAGCATTGTGCCTTGGTAATCTAAAGAGGGCCAACAACAAGCAACTACGTGGAGATGGAGCTGAATTTCACATAGATTTGAACTAACTAGCCAATTATTTGGCTGCAGGCTTCTGATTACAGTGGATTCCTCTTATTCACTGTAACTTTATGACAGAGGATAAGAGGACACATTATGGCAGCCTTACTTGGCTAATATCAGTAGTAATATTAGAAACTGATCATCCTCAGATTCTGAGGACTCTGAATATATACTCTGAGTGTATATTACATGGCACTAAATTCTTCTGAAACCAATGTTCATACTTAATATTTTTAGGATCATGTTGTTAGCCATTATTGAGGAAGCCAGTGTGGTATAGTGGTTAGAGCAGTGTAGTGCTTACCATAGTACACTGAGGATACTCTGGTTCAAGCCACCACTTGGCCATGAAGCTCACTGGATGACCTTGGGCCTGCCATGAACTCTCAGCTTGGGAGGCTAAAATGTGATAGGTGGAGGTGGGGAGGCATGTGTACCAGGCTGAATGCCTTGGAGAGAGGGAAGGATGAAAATGTAACAAATAATAAATGCTACGTATGGGAAAGTGCAATCAGGCATTTTATGACTGACTGAACCATGTAGTGTTTTAGAGACTGAGCTGTGGAACACGGACTGTCTGGTTTGAATCCTGCCATGTACTGACTAGGTAGCTTTTGGCTAGTCACTCTGAGTCTTAGTCACCTGCCCACAACTGAAATATGGGGCTAATTGTCATGATTCCCCCGGCCGGAGGGATCCTCGTCAGAAGATGAGGTGGAGCTTCCTGAGCTGAACATCCCAGAGGAGCTGACTGTTTCTGGAAACCCAGAATAGGGGGATGCTACACACTCAGGAGTGATATTAGCAGACCCATGTCCTCAGGATGATGAGAGCCCCTCTTCTGATTCAGAGATGGGCACCAAGCCACTGCCTAGTCCTAGGGAACAAAGGCATCTGAATCAGGGCCAGTGCTACCATTAGGCCAACTAGGCAGCTGCCTAGGGCGCAGGGCTAAAGGGGGCGCCAGAAATAGGGAGGGAGGGCTCAAGTGGGAAGGGGGTGCGCTAAATATCTGATCTTGCCTAGGGCACCAAACTGCACCAAACTGCCTTGCACCGGCCCTGCGTCTGATGGTGCAGGATCAGTTGGCTGCCAGGCAAAAAGTGCTTTTTTAAGAAGCAGATGAGTAAAGGGCTACTCATAAGTAAGGCTCTCCTCATGAGTAAGAACTTTCCAAGTTATCTCTGATCTGCAGTTGAGACCTGGATAGGGCTTTAAGAGCTCAAGCTTAAAAACTCATAGTTCTGGCCACATGGTTGCTGGGGCAATGTCTGTTTTCCAGCCCTCAGACTTTTGTTTTGTCTAGCATCCCCTTGCTACATATTTCTCCTTGGGACTGTGTGTGCTCTGGCCCTTGGATCTTCTTCAGACCTCTCCTTTGAGAAGGAGTGGTCTGAAGCCAGGACCCAAGCCAGGACTGACTCCTTTGCTGGCTCCTAGCTATACAAACTTGGTGCATTGTATCACCACACAGTCTGAAACATTCAATCAGCACCAAAGAGCAGGTGCAGCTCTGCTAGAAGCAGGACAATAATAATGCTGATCTCTCTTTCTGGGTTGCAAGAAAGGATTGCAAGAAAATAATGCACATAAAGTTCTTCAGATGCTCTAAGGCAGTGTTCCCCATTCCAGCGCCCGTGGACACTCCAATGGCATCTGCAAAGGGGTCCCCAAGAAAGTGCCCATGGGCACCTGATTTTTAACATTTAAAAAAAAATATCAATTTTTTAATATGCATACACGGATTTGTATGAATTGCATACAACTTTCTAGCAATGATACATAGGTTTCAACAAAAGCAGGCCAAATATCCAAATGTATCCATTTGAAGGTGGCATCTATATGCCACCTGTTCAAATATTGAAAGCATTGTAATGTCCTCAATCCATGGCATTATAGGAGGTGAGTGTTTATCCGCCAATGTTGTAATATCTGGCTTTTAGCTGTCAAAAGGGCACGGAGAATCCATTTATGCTGTCCATTTGTGAAATTCCATGAAGCAGGTAAATAATTTTAAAGAGTATGTACATCAGTGAATATTAAAGACTGTTCTAGTACAAAATGTATTTGTGTAATAACCTCCCAGCAAAAAGAAGCAACTACTGGACGTTGCCAAAACATATGTTTAAAAGAAGTATTAGCTGTATTGCACTGCCAGCAATTAGCTGAATTAGACAATCCCTTATTAAAGAGATGCTGTGGTGTCCAATAGACAGGAAACAAATATTGTTGCTGAATAAGTTGCAGCCTAAGATCCATAGACACAGCAGGTAGATGTCAAAGTGGTGATCCACTGATTAAGCATTTTGTGGTGGTGCCCACAGCAGTTTCTCAAATTCCCAAATTTGCCCATGGGTCCAAAAAGGTTGGGGACCCCTGCTCTAAGGCAATATATATGCTAAGGGCGCAATCCTATGGTGATGCCCATAACTAAGCCCCCACACTCAGAGGCTTACAATCATCCAGTGCAGAGGTGATCTCCGCCTCCCTGTCCTCCCAGCTCCCACCCTACTGCATTTTTGCTAGATGGGCTTTTTTGCCCATCTAGCTGGGGTACTTCAGAGGGGGAGGGAAGGAGGCTGGAGAGGCATCAGGTTAGCTCATATCCTGGCATCTTTGGTCTCCTCCCCTCCCACTGGAACACCCCCCTTTCCCCCTCTCTGAGGGCACTTTCCCGACCTCGGAGAGCAGCCGGCATGGTTCTTTAGTGTACATGATTGCACTGTCAAGTGAATTACTCCCCATGTAGAACTCAAAGTAGTCTGGGCAACCTGTGCCCTGTAGGCCTTCTTGAATCCACCCCAGCACACGCACACACACGCACACACACTGTGTCACCCATTCCTTCTTAGGCAAGAGAAAGACCAGCTATAGAGGCGCAACCATGGAGTCTTTCACCACTGTAGCTGCTGTTTTCTGTTGTTTCTCTTTCCAAAATAAGATTCTTAAGAGAAACCACAGGGCATAGCGGTGAGAACAGTCTTCTGAAAGCTCTCCCTGCCTTCCAAAAGTTAGGTAGAGGGTATGTGTGTGTGTGTGTGTGTGTGTGTGTGTGTGTGTGTGAGAGAGAGAGAGAGAGAGAGAGAGAGAGAGAGAGAGGAGTCCTGAGTGTGTATAGGGGTGGGCTGTGTATTGTTGTGTGTGTGTGTGTGTGTGTGTGTGTGTGTGTGTCTGAGAGAATCTATGGTGTTTGTGTGTGAGAGAGAGATGGGGGAAATTACCTCAAAGTGTCTCTCTCTGTTACTCTTAAGATACTTGATAGAGAAAAACAGAAATGGTATGGGACTGTTATAATTTTGAGAGGGGAAGGGGAGGGGGGGAGAGAGAGCTCTGGCCCTGCTCACTGCTGCTATGTGGCCCTGACAAATTTCCTCCAAGGGAATGCAGCCCCTGAGGGGGGGGGGAAATTTGCCCATTCCTGATCTATGGAATAGGATTCAACCAACCATCTCATCATTAGTGGAATAGCACTATATGACAGGGCCTTTTAGATCGCTTCTAAATTCCTGAGCTGTGCTGCTGATAACTTCCTCCTGCAGAAAGTGGAGGAAGGAACTAGAGGATCGGCTATCCTTGACCTGATTCTACCCAACAGAGACGAGTTAGTGGATAAAGTGGCAGTTTCGGGAACTCTGGGGGAAAGTGACCATGTTATACTTGAGTTCTTGATTCTAACAGAAGCAAAAGCTGAGTGTAGCCAAACACGTACCCTGGATTTTAGGAAAGCCAATTTTAACAAACTCAGAACAATGATTAGTAAGATCCCATGGCAAGTGACTCTCACGAGAAAGGGAGCCCAGGAGGGGTGGGAGTTTTTAAAAAAGGAAATTTTAAAGGCACAATTGCAAACAATTCCCACAAGGAAAAAAGGCAGAGGGCAACAGAAGAAGCCAATGTGGCTTCACAATAAACTCAAAGATGACCTGAAAACAAAAAAGGACACGTATAGGAAGTGGAAGGAAGGACAGGCTACAGGGGAAGAGTACAGGCAGGTAGCACAGAACTGCAGGAATAGTGTCAGGAAGGCTAAAGCTGAGAATGAGCTAAGGTTAGCGAGGAATGCTAAAAGCAACAAAAAAGCTTTCTTCAGATACATGCACAGTAAAAGACAGAAGAAAGAACTGGTGTTCAACTACGCAATGAGGATGGCAAATTGATAACAGAAGACAAAGAAAAGGCAGAAGTGTTCAATTCCTACTTCGGCTCGGTCTTCTCCCAAAAGAGGGTCTATGACCCCCCTGGCAAACCTGAAGTGCAGACTGAAGGGGCAGAATTGCAGCTTGAGATTGATAGGCAAATGGTCAAGGAGCACCTGATTACTCTGAACGAGTTTAAATCTCCAGGGCCTGATGAGCTGCATCCTAGAGTAATAAAGGAACTGGCAGAAGAACTCTCAGAACCACTGTCTATTATCTTTGAGAAATCATGGAGGACAGGTGAAGTGCCAGACGACTGGAGGAGGGCAAATGTTGTTCCCATCTTCAAAAAGGGCAAGAAGGAGGAACCTGGGAACTATAGGCCAGTCAGTCTGACATCAATCCCCGGGAAGATTTTTGAGCAGATTATAAAGAAGTCAGTCTGCAAGCACCTTGAAAACAATGCAGTGATTACTAGAAGCCAGCATGGATTTGTCAAGAACAAATCCTGTCAGACTAATCTGATCTCATTTTTTGATCGGGTAACCTCCCTTGTGGACTGTGGGAATGCTGTGGACATTATATACCTGGACTTCAGCAAAGCTTTCGACAAAGTGCCTCATGATATCCTGATTAGTAAGCTAGCTAAGAGTGGGCTAGATGGAACAACTATCAGGTGGATCCACAATTGGCTAAAGAATCGGACTCAAAGAGTGCTTATCAATGGTTCCTTCTCAAACTGGGGAGAGGTAACGAGCGGGGTACCACAGGGCTCGGTCCTGGGCCCGGTGCTCTTCAACATTTTTATTAATGACTTGGATGAGGAGGTACAGGGAATGCTTATCAAATGTGCAGATGACACAAAGTTGGGTGGAACAGCTAATACTCTGGAAGACAGAAACAAAATTCAAAGTGACCTCGATAGGCTGGAGCGCTGGGCCGAAAACAACAGAATGAAATTTAACAGGGATAAATGCCAAGTGCTGCACCTAGGGAGAGGAAACCAAATGCAGAGTTACAGAATGGGGGACACTTGGCTCAACAATACTACAAGTGAGAAGGATCTTGGAATTGTGGTAGATCACAAACTGAATATGAGCCAGCAATGCGACGTGGCTGCAAAGAAGGCAAATGCAATTTTGGGCTGTATTAATAGAAGTATAGCTTCCAAATCGCGGGAAGTGATAATTCCCCTTTACTCGGCACTGGTTAGGCCTCATCTTGAGTACTGCGTCCAGTTCTGGGCACCTCACTTTAAGAAGGACATAGACAAACTGGAGAGGGTTCAGAAGAGGGCAACAAGGATGATAAAGGGACTGGAAACAAGGCCCTATGAGGAGAGACTGAAAGAACTGGGCATGTTTAGCCTTCAGAAGAGGAGACTGAGGGGAGATATGATCGCACTCTTCCAGTATTTGAAGGGATGTCACACAGAGGAGGGCAAAGATCTCTTCTCGTTCATCCCAGTTTGCAGGACACGGAATAATGGGCTCAAGTTACAGGAACCTAGATTCCACCTAAACATCAGGAAAAATTTCCTGACTGTCAGAGCAATAAGACAATGGAATCAACTACCTAGGGAGGTGGTGGGCTCTCCCAGTCTGGAGGCATTCAAGGTGCGGCTGGACAGACATCTGTCAGAGATGCTTTGACCTGGATTCCTGCATTGAGCAGGGGGTTGGACTTGATGGCCTTGTAGACCCCTTCCAACTCTACTTTTCTATGATTCTATGATTCTCCTTTATGTGTGGGACTGGTTCCCCAAGTAATGGTTAGGTATGAGCAATACCTTTTTAATGAACTGGACTGAATAACATATGGAACTAAAATATAGTGCATTAACACTGAGAACTCCAAATCTAAAATGGCAATAGATTTTAGATATGGAATAATAGAAATTGAAAGAGAATACATATATATATATATATATATATATATATATATATAAAGAGCTAATTTACACATACCGTACATTTTATCACTTGATGGCTGATGAGCAATTCAGCTTGTGCTGAATTCCTCTGAAATGGAGAAAGCTCACAAGATTATGAACCTCTCACAAGTTTCCATTCTCATCCTAAATAGCATAATTGTTTTGTTTTCGTGCTTTTGAGAGTTCAGGCACATGGGAGTCTTTCAAATTGGGCTTTCTGAGATGTCGTTTTGAGCCCACAGAATTAGAAAGCAAGATGAAACGTGCTGGTGCAACTAGCAAATTCTAATGACGCCACTTTGACAATCCGCCCTTATTCTACAAATGGGTATTTGATGCATTAAAAAGGTCATCCTCCCTCTGATCCCTTCAGCATTGTTGGCAATGCAATTATTTTTGCAGCACTAGAATGATGTGCCACAAACAGGGGGTTATGACTTCCCTCAGCAGAAAGCAAGTGCAGGTTTGCAAAGAAAAAGCTCTTCAAAAGCTAGCATCTTTAATAACAGCAGCTGGAATAAAAAACACTTCTAGCTAAGTAAATTGCTTTTAAATAAATGGGTTCCAGGTTGCTGTTTTCTTTTCTTTCAAAATCTGCAAGGTATGTGAACGCCCATCCTCAGGAAAATGAAGAGGAAATATAGTACTTCAAGCTATAGGATTTTCTGTTTACTTTACAGAATGCCTGCTGCTCACAAGGAATTTTTCTACAAATGGAAATGAATATGTCAGAGGAGAAAGATATGGAATAATTGTTGAGCCCAAGCCTTGCTAACACTAGGACTGGCACATTTTTCTTTACTTCTGCTCCCTGCCTCTGGTGTTCTGATTAGGGTCTGAGCTGGACAATATGAGGCCACAATTTTGGTCTTGAACTGAAGGCTTCTGTTCAGTTGGTCTTGAACTGAAGGAGTACCTGCAATGGAGAGGCAGATTTCTGGGTGTGCAAAAATGTAACCACCCATTTTAGGGGGGGGGGATGCTAACCTTTCTTAGTTTCAGTTAGTTCTTCAACTTTCAGCTGCTTCCACCTTTGGTGGTGGTGGTGGCGGCAGCATGAATGCTCCTTATGGCTGCCATCATTGTCCCCTTAAACATTGCTACATCTTGAGATAGCCACATTCTAGGGTAGAGGTCTAGGGATGTAACTGCTCGCCTTGAGCGGGCGTAGCGGCAGGGTCGGTGCAAGGCAGTTTGGTGCCCTAGGCAAGATCAGATATTTAGCGCCCCCCTCTTTCCACTTGAGCCCTCCCTCCCTCCAGCCCTATGCTCCTGGCGCCCCCTTTAGCCCGGCGCCCTAGGCAGCCGCTTAGTTGGCCTAATGGTAGCACCGGCCCTGCGTAGCGGGTCCCGGGCCCCGCTCGCCTCTCCAGCTGGCCAGAAGTGATGTGACGGGACCCTGCACCAGTGCGCTGGGACCCCGCGTTGCGTCTTTTCCATAGAAACCAGGGCAACAGGGCTTAAAACAGCCCTGTTTTCTATGGAAAAGACGCAGCGCGGGGCCCCGGCGTGCCGGCGCAGGGTCCCAGCGCGGGCGGTGCGGGAGGCTCGAGCGGCGCTGAGAATCGAGCGGCAGGGGGGGGCCGCCATGGAGAGGCGAGGCAAGGCGGGGCACCCCCCCAGTACATGTACACCTCTATGAGGAACCTCAGGAGGAAGGGGGCAAATCTGGCCCTCTGAGTTTCCCCGGATAGCAATGCCTTCTTCCCCCAGCCCCAACTCTTTCCCCCAACCACCGATAGGTGTTTTCCTGACTTTTATGCAGCTTTCTCCCCATTCTAGGAGATTGAACTGCCTCTCCCATGGCTTAGTTTCTGGCAATAAGAACTTTAAGCTAAAATATGCTGGTTTTTTGTGTAATTTTTGCTCGCTTTCTTTGACTTTGGCCCTGCTCACTACTGGGATACGGTCTCCAAGAGCTTCTCCAAAATTGAATTTGGCCCTTAGGCTGAAAGATGTTCCCCACCCCTGTTCTAGGCGATGGATAATGGTAAAGGCAGTTGCCACCAGGAACTCTCTCATCACCACTGCCTGTGTTGGGGTAGCACAAGAGAGCTCTTCATGAAGGCCAGCTGCTGGCCACCATTATTGAACAGGGCTGGGGAACATGTGGTCCTCCAGATCTTGTTGTTGGACTCCAACTCATATCAGCCCCAATCAGCATGACTAATTGTCATGGATTCTGGGAGTTGTTGTCCAGCAACATCTGGAGGGCCATATGTTCCCAGCTCTGCCCTAAAATTGGCCACAACAAGACATAGCATCACTGACAGTGATGCTAGTGTTATTCCAGGAGAGAATATTAGCTGCTGACCATAAGGAGCTCTCTTGCTACCACCATCACTGAAAGTGGCAGCAAGAAGCTGAATGAAGAGCTCAAATTAAAAAGGCAAGCCCCACCTGGAATGATTAGTTACATTTGTGTGCCCCACAAAACCAAAGAAAAGTCCTCCCTGCATTTCACCACCATCACAGGTATCATGGTAATGGTGCAGTCTGTTCAACTACTCTTTCAGAATGTTGTGTTCCTTTAGTAATGTGTGGGAAACATAGTAGAAAATAGTGACCCCTGAAAGGCCTGCCTTTGTTTCAAATAGCATTAATATCCCACCCCCAGACCTGTCACTTGATTAAAAGGCTTTCACTAAACTAGCTTTCTTCATGGGAGCCGAATGAAAGTCTTGATCAAACTAAGCTGGTGCTGGCACTAATTTGAGAATGTTTTGCTAATGTCTCTCAATTGAACCTGATCTGTCTATGTTAATCCTACTATGTTAGCAATTGGGGAAATGAAGTGTACATTTCTACCTCACTTGTACAGTATAGAAATGTATTCCTATAATGGAGCCCCATAAAAGCTTCCTCCATATTCTGTTATCACATCCACAGCTCTTTTCCACAGTGTAAGAAGATGGCTGTAGCCTGTGTGTGATTTCTAAATCCTAGAACCACTAAGGAGAATTTTAAAAGAAAACAGTCTAAGAAATAGATATTTCCCAGAACACCTTTGAAAATCACTGAAGCATACCTGTATGGCTTCCAAGTGGAGAAAATTGCAGTCATAAAGAGTCTATCAGCTTTCTACTGCCACAGCTACAGATCAGTCAGGATATGAATAAAGAGCTCCATTTTTTCCCCATGGACATAAACAACTAAAATATAATTACTAGGGTTTCACCCTCTTTCTACTCATAAAATGCTCAACATGTTAAGAGGCTGCAAAAATTTTGATAAGGTCATTTTTGTGGACAGTTCAGTAGTCATGGCACAGTTAACGTTTGACTGCATGTACGTATGGATGGAAAAAGGGAGACAGATAGTCACAAGAATTTCACTTGTATTTGGATGGAGATGGAAATGGCCCACCTCTTTAATAACAGTGGGAAGTACTGCTTGACAACCCCTGCATTGCATTTGACGCTTGTGAAGGAGGAGGAAAAGGTCAAGTCATAATCACTGTACTTACTGCAAAGCTTCCCAGAACGCTGCATCCCACAACCGTCATCCTACTACTAAAGCCCACTATCTGTCATCTCACATCTATTTCATAGGGGGGGGGGGTGTGTGAGTGTGTGTGTGTGTAAAAGTGTAACCCAAAGCTACAAATCAATGGAAATATGGACCATGCCTGAGCTAGTCAAGTAAAGCAGCCGAGACAGTCATACAATAATGGTGCAATCCTATGCATGTCTATTCAGAAGTAAGTTCCACTATGATTAATGGGACGTGCTCCCAGGGATGGGGACTCGGACTCGAGGACTCGACTCGTGAGTCGGACTGAGTCCCCCCTCTGACTCGACTCGGACTCGAGTCCCAATATTTTTAATGGGACTCGAGACTCGACTCGGGACTCGAGACCAAGGACTCTTCAACATCCCTGGGGAGTGGAGAGGAGCGTGATTGCCGGCGAAGAGCGCATGGAAGCGAGGCGCGCCGCTGTTCGGCCACTATGGACGGCTACCAGGAGTGCAGCCCCAACAGTGTGTCAAGATTTATTTTGATTGATGTGTTGCGTACTTGGGAGAGGCAGAAGAAGGACCTGAGATTACTCTGTGTGGCTGCTCTGAGTGTGTTTCTGGTTCCAGCAAGTTCATCACCAGTGGAGCGGGTGTTCAGTGAGGGTGGAATTGTGATGAGATCTCACCGTTCCAGAATGGGGGCCAAACATTTAGAAAAAATCATGTTCCTCAAATGCAACATGGATAAGTTTTAGGAAGTACAGCAAGTTTATTTTTTAAAATCATTTTTCTAAAATGCAACCTTTCAGACATTTTGGGTTTGGCTGCCTCTGCCTGCCTGTCTGGGGTTCCCAGCCTCCTCTGCCTGCCTGGTCTCTTCTTGACTAGTTCAACAGTTGAATTGTCCAAGACAAACACCTCTGCCTGCCTGCTTTGGGGTTCCCTGCCTCCTCTGCCTGCCTGGTTATTTTGGGTTTGTCTGCCTGGTCTGTTCTTGCCAAAATCAGTTGCAGAGTTTTGAAATAAAAAGGCACACTTGTGCCTAGAATTTATTTAAGCCACACATCTGAAGTAGCCTTATTTTGTTGGGAAAAACCCCCATTGATTTTAATAGGGACTCGTGGAGTCAGCTTTGGGAGTGACTCGTGACTCGTGAGTCACCATTTTGGACCAAGGACTCGGACTCGGACTCGAGACTCGGGTCCAAAGACTCGTGACTTGACTCGTGACTCGAGACCAAGGACTCTTCAACATCCCTGCGTGCTCCTAGGTAAACATGCATAGGATTACAGCATTAAGGACAAATGTAGGCCATTGTATAGGCCAGATTTAATTTGGGAAGCTGACAGAAGCTGCATGTAATTTGGAAGAAAGGGAGGGGAACCCTCCAACCATCAGCACATTAAGAATTTGGGCCAAAACTTTTCTAAATATACACCAACATCTGTTCTTAGATCCCAGTCTCAAAAACAATATTTATCAAGGGGATTATCCATCTTATTAAAACTAAAATTTGGCATGGATGGTTTCTGAGGGAAAGTGTTTAAAAACGTACATCTTCTTAAAAATATAAAACAATTCCTTTAGAGGTATTAACAAAAACTATTAATTCTCCTCTCCTACGAGATGGATTGGTAGAATAGGGTTGTATCCAATGTTTGATCTTTTAAAACTAATATAAGCATTTTTTGTGTGGACTGTTCCCTAAGATACACTTGTACACATTTTTGATTGGCGAACTCCTTTGCAAACATCAGAGAAGTGCATATTTAGAAGAATAATTGAGTTTCGGTTCTTGTAATGCTTCAAAATTGTGAAATTAGATCAGTTCTTATTAAAATCATCATCATCAGGCGATCACTCGTGACCGAGTAAGATTGTCTTCCGGGATAAAAGGAGGAAATTCTAAAGAAGATTGTGTAGACTCTAGCGATGGGTCCGTAAGTGACTATGGAGGCCAATTCTAGATCCACACAGCTTCCCACAGTGAGGACACAGGTTACCAGATAGAAGATGGTCCTGTAAAGGATTCATTTGACGTGCTTTTCGCTTAGCACGTTTCTCCCTTTCACCTTGCATTCGGGCTTTTTCAAAGCCCATGGAACCTTTGTGAAAGGCCAACCTCCATTTAGATCGTTCATGGGCCAGAGCTTCCCAGTTTTCGATGTTTATATTGCATTTTTTTTAGATTAGCCTTATTCCCCATGCCTAGAAATAATAACATGTTCTTAGGTAGATAGACACATTGGGAGTACTTTGTTTATATTGTTGCATTACATTGAGCAGCCAGTTAGGTAAGTTTCCATTATTTGCTATAGTGGTACATTGGAATTCTTGCTCAGTACAGATATAGTACAGTACAAAACAGATAAAAGTGCTTTATTATAAAAGTCAGCCCAAGATGGATAGTCCATCAGCCAGCAGTCAACTCTCTTGTGTCCCAAATTGGTTGGATAGTCTTTTAGGGCACAATCCTATGTCCTTCTGACCTTGTCTGGGGGGGACATAGGTTTGGGGCTGGATGCCCCTGAGATCTCCGAAATCTTTTCTGAGGTTGCAGTGCCACAGAAGCACCCCACCCCCCATTTCATAGCTAGTATGGTTCTTTCCACACTGGCAGGGAACCGAAGATGGTCTTCTGTCTTCGGTCCCCCCATGGGGGGGGGCATTCCTCGGGGCAGGGAGGGGAGATGTGAGGCTCCACCAGATTCTGAGGAATCCAGGTGGTGCCTCAGCCTCCCTTCCTTGCAAGGAGAGGAACAAAATCTAGATGGCTGAAATCGGCCATCTAGATGTTTCTGAGGGCAAGGGGAGTGCGGTGGATATCCTATCCACCATGCTCCTCCCTCCCTACAAAGGATGCCCACAATCCTCCAGGTTCAGAGGGTTGTTGTGGGCACCCTCATAGGATTGCTCTGTTAGTGGGTGGGTGTTGTTGTTGTTTTTAAAAAATTGTTTATCTTTCTTCTAATTCACTGGTGGAGACTCTTCTTCCCTTTTAAAAAATGATGCATATTATATAAGACTTCAAAGGCAATAAGGTCTACTTGTGTATAGGTGATTCCAGCTGTTGAGGGTATCTCAACAAAAAAAGTATATCTTTTGACCAGGATCTAAATAAATATTCAACTTGCTCTGTGCACCCAAAGGGCTTTTGTTTTTTGTTTTGGTCTTGTGAAACCACTGTTGAAATTGAGGTGAGTTTTAAAAAGCAGTTTGTAATATTGCATTGGGGTGTTTCTGTTTAAAGTAAAAGAAGTCAAAAATCCCAAGTAGCATGCGCAAATACTTGGGCATAGGAATCGATAAATCTGTCAGTTTTGCTTTCTCCCCCATTTCCCCCCCTTCATGTCCTGTTTATGAAGAAAGTTCAGAATGTGGGTGAGTTCAAAAAACAAACAAAACAAAACAAAATTCTCATCCATCCCTTCTTGGATATTTATTTATTTATTTATTATATTTATACCCCACCTTTTTTCCTGCAAGGAACCCAAGGCAGTTTACATTATCTTCATCCTCCTCTCCATTTTATCCTCACAACATGCCTAAAATAACATAGATAGATAGATAGATCACAAATGCTATCAGGGTGCTTTCAGATCTCCACACCAGAACTATTTTGTAGCCTGAATCAAGATGCCCTGTATTATAGCCTGGCAGAAGAAGTGAACACGTGAATTATTAGGAAAGAATTTAATGGCACACCATATTTATGGAGTCTTGCTATCAAGTTGCAACCTGGTATTCTTGCTCTGAGCTACTGTGGCTTTTAAGTAGATGACATATCTAAATTAGGAATGTTTGGATCTGTGAGTTTCTCTTTCTCTCACCTTCTCAGTATTTTTTTGTAAAAAAAGAAAATCTCAAGTTCTTTCTGTCCCGAATAAGGAGAAATTTGTTCATGTTGGTAAAACCGAACTGAAGTTCTCACCTATTTATACTGGCCAAATTCAATAGCAAATCCCAGCATGGAGTTGTACTAAGTTGTACTTGCCTACCATATAGCTATTAAAGATGAGGAGCCTGTCAGAATAAAGAGATGGCAACCTTAATTTACCACTAACATGTTTGAATACACAGGGATCCAAACCCAAACTTTTAAGACCTATGCACTCAAAGCCCTATGCCTGGGTGGACAAATCTGTCAGTTTTTGTTTTTCTCACATTTATTTAAATATAAAGAAGATGAGATATATATCTTGAATATGGAGAAATTTACAAAGTTTGGTAAACGCCTATCAAAAGTGAACTTAAATTATAGTCTCACCCATCCTAAATTCTCAATGCATGCTCTGCGATACAACTGATACATTTTATTTAGTGGCAGTAAGTATTAGGGTCACAACCAAGCTGGTGCCAGCAGCACGGCTTCAGCCTGTCAGTAGATGTTGTAGACCTTACGGTAGGGATGTGCTGATCCTGAGAAGTCTGGCTCATTTGAGCTTGATGGACTTCCTGCCTACTTCCAATCTAATGATCAAAAGCGGGCTGAGTCAGGGGGATTTCCATGGACTTCCACCTGTATGACGGGCCACAGGTTGCGCGTTTTTTAAAAACGCTAAGGAAATTTGCACAAATTACACCATTTGTGCAACTTTATGTAAATTCCATAAATTGCAGTATTTTGCATGTTTTGCACAAATCAGAACCTGAAAAGCACATGAATCTAGTGTGATTTGCGTAAAATCATCCAATTTGCATAAATGCACTAGATACAACTTGCTGTTTAGGTGCTGATTTGTGCAAAACATGCAAAATACTGTGATTTAGGCAAGTTGTGTAAAGTTACACAAAATACGTAAGTTATGCAAATTGCGCAAATAGTGCCATTTGTGCAAATTTCCGTAGCGTTTTTTTTAAATGCGGACATTGTGGCCCATCTTAGAGACAGACGTGTACAAGTCGGCTCGACTTGCATCATAGCAATTTGGCATCAGTGCAGGGCTGGCAAACCGTAATCCGGGGGCAGGGCGAATTGTGAAAATCCATCAGCCTTCACCCCTATTAAGGATTCCTCACACATCCCTAACCTTAGCATAAATACTTATTAGACTACTTTCTTTTCTTCGCTTGGATGCTGTGAAAATGCATACTTTTCAGAGCCACTTGAATGTTGATGACCTTTAGCAGAAAATGGTGCTTATGGTATGGTAGACTTATCTTTACTTTTGTTCCCTTTTTTCTCCCAAGTCCCTATGTTAATTCTGCCTCGGCACTGTAAAGCTAGAGTGATGCCAATTATGGAGGGAACATGTAAGACTCATATGCTGAGTGAGTCAGGGGAACATGTTTATATTCATTTTCATTGGGAGAAAGAGCAAAAAATCAAGAGGAATCTGACATTTCACTTTTTTGTCAGAGACAAAAGCATACTCACTACAGTATTCACCTTTCATGTGAATCACAAAAATCATGTTCTACCCCACAGAGTTTTGCCCACTGTGACAGGAGTAGGGCTATTTAGCAGAACTGCATGAAATGTTCATTACCCCAAACTCAGAGAGCCAAATTCATGACAGTTCAGTCTCTTTTTGGAAAACCTTAATGAATTAAAAAATGTGCATTTAAAAGTCATGCACACTTACGGGATTAGAAAAAATGAATGTTTTTGGTTCTGCATGGAGGAACCTCATATTTCTGGACAGCTCAGGCACTGTGAATTTGTCTCACAGTCACAATAGAGACACCAAAACAATGGAATACAACATCAACCTTATAGGTATGTTGTGGAGGTGGTGAATGAAAATGTAAATTCAAAATATTCAGTCATTCAGACAGTCTGACCTTGCTGAGCTGTACAGTACAATATCATTAAATCATGATATCACTATCAATATCATTATCACAAAGATGTCTTCCCATTTCCACAGTGAACTTACCCAAATCTTTTCTGTAATGCTGAAATGGCATTCATGTGTCTGAGAAACACACACACACACACACACACACAGTAAAATGTTCACTGGATAGCCTTGTCGACTTGTCATCCTCTGGTAAGATTTACCTGTAAAAATTGTCACTTAAGCTTACACATGGTGATGAAATGAACCCAAAGACCTAGGCCAAGCTCCTGCTAGATGAAGTGTATGTACATAGTCTTTCTCAAAAGATACTTGATAGTTGCAAAGGAATTGCAGGGCCACAGAGAAAGGAGGGTCTCTCAAGAACAGTAACTTGTCAATGCTCAGAGAAACATGTATGAATACTCAAAAAAGTGTCTTTGACATTAAATATATGTATTTCAGAGAGAGAATGACAGACCGGATATGTGAGAGAGTGCACTTTCTAATTGAAGATTGGAGAGGATTGTTTTGGCTTCATAAGAGAGATGTAAATCCTGTGACAATGAAATTTGTACATGTCTCCATCTGAGAACTTGAATGCATATATGAAAGAGAGATAAACTAACAGTAATATCAAAATATATTTATGGCTAAATGTTTCAACTTCCACCCTCATCAGCAGCTGTGATGTTAATGGATAATAACAAGAGTGGCAGTCTGGAAAGCTGAAGATGAATATCCCTAAGGAGCAAAAACAACAAAACAAAACAAAGGAGTTATGACTGGCATAATGTTTATGAATTGTCCTCCACATTAAGGCCAGATTAAGTTTCAGGACTAAGTCTGTAGATCCAGAGTTATCCTTTTGTCAAGCATGTCAATGTCCTCTGTTCAATTGTAAATTGAAAGCAATTGTAAATCTGAGAGACTATGTGCAGATGGGTTAAAATGTCTTGCAACAGGCGGTTCTAGGTTGTTGTTGTTTTGTTTGTTTGTAGGGAAGGAAGATTTGTGGTTATGGAATCTTGTTTCTAGGTCCGTTGTAGTTTTTCCGATATACTGCATATGACATTCATTATTATTATTTTTTAACATTCAATTAACAGCACATCCTGTGGCCACTATACAATGTCTAGATGGCTTTGGAGTATTCGGAGTCCCAGCTCTGACCTCAGAAACTTGTTCCGAGGTTGGAGCTGGGACTCCAGCTTGGAGTGCCTGCCCCCACCTCGCCCAGCACGGAAAGAACTGCACTGGCTGCTTCTCTGAGGTCACAAATGTGACTGTGGATGGGGTTTGTGGATGGGGAGGGGCGGGGCAGAGGAACAGGTGCTGCCATGATACAAGTATCCTGGTGGTGCCTCAGACGCTTTCCCTCATGCTCCAAGGCATGAAACTGTCTAAGTGTTTTGCAGGTGGGAGGAGCGCGGAGGTGACTTTTGCCACTTCATTCCTCCCAACTTGTCTAGGATGCCTGCAATCCTCCGAATTTGGAGGGCTACAGGCATCCGGATTGGATTGCGCCCTAAATAAATCATATTACTGGAAGTGCATGTTACCAATTGTCTAATGCAATAAGTTTTGTTAGTAACTGTGCTCCTAAAGAAATGGCTTCTAGAGGTAACTGCAGTTAAGCATATACTGATTTACATTGGTGTGATCCTGGGTTGCAAACATCTTGTTTAAGTGCTGCTTTAATTATCAATTTAGCAAGTGGGTGCTTTGTGAAGTGATGCATGGTGGAGAATTAATGGCTTCCCTTAAAGGAGCACAATAGGATATACTAGGGTAACTATCTTTCATTATCTGCTGTAATTAGGGGCAGCAGGATGGTAGTCCACAACAAATGGAATGTGATTTTCTTCAAGTTGGCCTCACTTGACTTCATAAAGGAGGGTATCCCGGATATTACTGATGCTCGCTCGATTGATATTGTAGCTAATAAGTGACGAGGGTAACTGCATTGTCAGATATGTCTTTATTCTTTACATCTTCTTGACTTTCTTGTCATTACTGCAAATCTTATCCTAAAGCCAAACTATATAAACTGTCTTTAGATGGATGACATAGTGTAGTATAAGGTACAGGTGAGAATCTGTAGGTTTACAATATAAGTCTGAGAAAATTTGATGGTTTTCAGTGGTTAGGGGAAGGGTATTATGGGTTTTCAATTGTGGTGTTACCCGGTAACTTTACCGTTATAAAGCGGGTGCCTGCACACACATGCACGCACGCACGCACACACACATGCACACCCTCCCAAAATGGGTTGTTATTCTCTCTAAGTAGGTAATTATATCATATGGATGAGCCATGAAAATTCATGTCAGTGGGGTGGCTAATATAATCAAGAGCATTGCCTATCCTCCTTTAAAAGGAAAGGAAGGGATATTGTTCCCTTCAGTTGACCTCTCCCCCACGCCACGCACACACCTAATGCACCAGAATGTATGAAAACCACCACTGGGGATACTTCATCTGAAAGAGTGTAAAGTAGAAGCTTCTGCCTGCTCCACTCTACGAGATGGACAACAAATGAGTATAAGATGTCTCCCATGTCCTTCTGAATATAACTAGTGATGGATCTTCTAAAATCACCCCAGAAGTAATCACAACCACCACTCTCCCATGCTCCTGTTAAAATGGAATCACATGGCCACAAGTTTCCTGAGGCCTACTCTACACTGTAGAAGTTGTTCTTTATCACGAATAAGGTTCTGATAATGGTGTATTAAGTCAGAATAATCAGACTGGTGTGTCAAGGAGGCTGCTTGAGTGTATCCATCTGGGGTTTGACATTCGAGTCTGAAGTGTCCATGTGATAGCTTTAACATCCACCTGCTCTGCAGTTCACCACCCACAGGTCCCCCATCCCACTGCCAGCTTCCAAAAACAGATTCAGTCATGTGACATGTTGCTGTAACTCTGGTTGTCACTTCAGGCATACCAAATGCTGCAAGTATCTATCCACATATTAATGGCCGTTGGTCATGTGAATTTGGTCAAATTTAATATGGATTATAGGCAATTAACAAATATAATATAATAAAATAAAATAAATAAATTAGTTAGTTCTATAAATAAATTAGTTAGTTCTAACTAGTTAATTAAGGCATACTTCAAATTTTAATGCATATGGACCTAATGTTAAGACTCAATACAAAACACACACACCCTTTACTTCAGCTTTGTGACCATTTATTGTTTAGTTTTAAAGATTGGGTTATCCTATCAGCTGTCTAAGTGTTTTGCAGGGTGGGAGGAGCGCGGAGGTGACTTTTGCCACTTCATTCCTCCCAACTTGTAAATAATGTTGGTAAATAATGGCATTTTTGTATCTAATTGATTCACATCACACAACCACCAAATGAGGTAGGCCACTATTATCTGATGTTACATATACAAGGATTAGAGACAGGCCACAGAAGTCACCCAGTGAGCTCACAGGCAAGCTGGGATTTAAATCCAAACTTCCCAAATGCAAGTCAAATAGTCCTGACCACAATGAACCATGCTTGGAGGTCATAATACCTACCCTACTTGACTGCGCAATCTTAAACATGTCTACTCAGAGGCAAGTCCTGTAGTGTTCAATGATACTTATTCCCAGGTAAGTGTGTATGAGATTGCAGCCTAAAAATACTTTATTCTTTAGCAGTGTATTCCAATGCATCTTTACTCATAAGTAAAGAAGTCCCACAGTATTCAGTGGGGTACTTACTCCCAGTGTGTATTTGATTGCAGCCTGAGGGCCAAAACAGATATTGTTTTAAGTGTGTGTCTAGCAACTATGTTGTATTTTCATTTTTACTGTTGGGGGTGCAGGCCCCCAATCCAGATCTTAAAAGCCCCCACACTAGGGTCCCAGTCTGAATTGGGGGCTCTGCTGCTACTCTAGAGAAAAAAATGAAAAAGACTTCGCTGCTAGGCACATATTTTAAGTAATCTCTGTTGTGGACTGAATTCACTTTTGGAAACGTGTGGGAGGGGGAATCTATTCTTTGATAACACTTTAGGTATTCTGACTGTCTGTGAAAAAGTTTAGTTAAAATGTGTCACAGGGTAACGGAACTGAATTTAGTGATTCTGTGAATGTTCCTTCCAACTCTCCAAGGACCATGCCACTCCAAAGCATAGAAACACTTCCTGGTGATCTTGCTCTGCTATAACCTTTACTAGTGCCAAAGGTTAATGCCCATAATTAGCAACCTTCTTCCAGCTAGACTGTTTGCTGCTACAGCACACATTGATTTTCATCGCATATTTATGCACCTTAGTAAGGACTCAGGCATCATCTAAGCTAGCACTGACAGATTCATTTTTCAAAGTGTTGAGTGGGTAGATAGAAATAACGTCTAACATAAATAATAGCAGTGAAAAAGATATATATCGCAAATAAAAATGTCAATTTATGAAAACAGTTTATCCAATGTGAAACATTTTTTTAAAAAAAATTGCAGCCAAATACCAGTTAGTTCAAATGGAAAGGAATATATTGGCAAGGCCATATTATATAGATAAATCCATCATGGAAGAAAAAATATGCAGAGAAGAATAGAAGCAGCAGCAACAACAACATTCTGAAATATTATGTACCATACAGAAAAGATCTGCAAACATTACCAGATTGAGACTTGCTTCTTGCACCACAATATAAAAGACACGGGCTGTGCTTCACAAGAGACTACCAAGTGCTCGATCAGCTATAGACAAAGGTCCATGTGTTGCATTTAATTCTCTGTATTGTGGTTATAAGAACGAAGAAGAGCCATGCTGAATCAGAGCAAAGGCCTATCCAGTCCATCATTCTGTTCACACAGTGGCCAACCAGATGCTTACCAGATGGCCGTGGGATGCCGAGCTAGCCCAGTCCCTGAACAGATGGCATATTTAACCCAGGGTGCTAGGGCTGCAGGAGCTCTAAAGTCACAACTGCCAGGCATTACTCATGGATTATATTTTGAAATAAAGTTTAAATTACAGGCAACAGAAAGGAAGAACACATGTAATACTGCAAGATCACCAACTAAGGGGAAAAGGGAACTCACTTCATCATGTAAGATGTAAGAATTTCTAAGCCATTCTTACATCTGCTGGGGTATATCTGCCACTCTTTCCGGTCAGTCTGGAAGGAGAGTCAACAACAGCATAGCAGGCCTGTGGCTCACGCTGGCTCAGCTTGTCTGAGCGTGGAAAGCTAAGCAGGGTCAGGCCTGGTTATTACTTGGATGGGAGACCCCTCCTCTAGTTTCCTGCATTGAACAGGGGGTTGCACTCGATAGCCTTCTAGGCCCCTTCCAACTCTATAATCTATGAAATCTATGAAAATCTTCTCTGAACACCTGGGAAGGAGAACAGGATGCAGGTCTAGGAGGGGCACATCCAGAGTCCTAGAGAAACAGGCTCCGCCCCTCCTTGTGTATCTTCGAAGAGACTGGAAAGCAGTGGCTCAGGAACCAAGCCAGAGTCAACTGCTTTATGAGGCTATCTGGGGGCCTGCTGCTGGCTCCTTGTGACACCTGATCCTTGCTGGGCTGAGAGCTGTAGCATCGGTCTCTGGCCATTTGAAGCAGCAGCACTGCAGAGCAGCTGACATAAGACCAGTGGATCCTGATACATGCACAGTGCCACAGTGATGTAGATTGATTCTAAGGCTGAAGACAGAGGTAATATAAAAAGAGAGCTCATAGGGCTGTGAACATGCTGACAGCTCTCTCTTTTTATATCCACATCTCCCCTTAGCATACCTGTGATTCAAATTCTGAATGTCATTCTTGCCCTGTGCCACTTGCTTATAAGCTTAGTTACTGCTGCACCCATCTTCCCCTCCTTCTCCTCTGGCTGGGAAACAAAGTGTTGTGGTCATATGCCTGAAATGAAAGCAGCACTAACTTCTCTTGTCTTGGGCACCCATCTGTGGAGCACTTTGTTTTCCAGCTGGACAAGAATGTGGTAGTAGCAGTAGTGACTGGACAGGTGAATGGCAAGGGGCAAAAATGACATATCAGCACTGAATTAGCTGCTCTGCTGGAAGCAGAGGTTAATTTAAAAAAGGGAGCTAAGAGCAAGTTCACAGATATTATATATATCTGGCCCATGACGATCTAAATGGAGGTTGGCCTTTCACAAAGGTTCCATGGACTTTGAAGAAGCCCGAGTGCAAGGTGAAAGGGAGAAACGTGCTAGGCGAAAAGCACGTCAAACGAATCCTTTACAGGACCATCTTCCATCTGGTAACCTGTGTCCTCCTCACTGTGGGAAGCTGTGTGGATCTAGAATTGGCCTCCACAGTCACTTACAGACCCATCGCTAGTGTCTACACAATCTTCTTTCGAATTTCCTCCTTTTATCCTGGAAGACAATCTTACTCGGTTACGAGTGATCGCCTGATATATATATATATATATCTATATATATATATATATATATATATCTGTCTTCAGCTTAAAGCACTGGGCCTGGCTGCTGCAGTTGCCCCCACCCACTTTTCAAGTTTTCTGGTCCCTTTAATATTCAAGGCTGGTTTCAAGTACATTTTCACATTGGGCAGGTTTGCACATCATGTTAAGCCACCCTGTGAATAAGCCACCATGGGATGGTTGTTCGCTGAACAACCCATGTTACTCCTAACAGACAATCCAGCTTGCTGTGGCGGCTAGTTCTTCCCCTCAGTCCTCCTGCCAGCTCTGACACATATCCCAGGCTCCTTTGTGGCAGAACTCCTTGTTGCTTCGGTCCCTACATCAGCACCCTTTCTTCAATGGGTTCACTGGGGTTGCTGAAGGGAAACACCGCCCACCTCACATCAGCTCACCAAATTGAATTAATTTTCTCCTCCTCCTCCTCCTCCTCCTCATCATCATCATCATCATCAGGCGATCACTCGTGACCGAGTAAGATTGTCTTCCAGGATGAAAAAAAATTACAAAAGAAAAATTTTAAAAGGAGAAAATTCTAAAGAAAATTTTGTAGACTCTAGTGATGGGTCCATAAGTGACTGTGGAGGCCAATTCTAGATCCACACAGCTTCCCACAGTGAGGACACAGGTTACCAGATGGAAGATGGTCCTTCCTTCAGTAACACATTTGCCAGCTTTTAAAATTATTATGGGGGGGGGATACTTTCAATGTCGTGCACTTCGGCGCTTACATTGCTACCTAGCGGACACCTTTTTTAAAAAAAAAAGGCTGCTTCATGTTACTCTACAGTAAACACACCCACTCCCAAACTAACAACACTGTCTGGTAAAGCACCTTCTCTCCAGCCACTTTCGGCTCCCCCCCTTCCTGCTTGTCAACTTCCTCCGTTGCTAGCTCTTATATCTTCATATAGGGTTACAGAGCAGTGAGCAGGATGGAGAAACACACACAAATGTCATGGCAAAGCAGTAACACAAAGGGGGAAAATGGTGGAAAAGTTAAGACAGTTAAGCTGGTTGCTTGCTCCTGAGCACTTGTGCAGGACTGTGAATGTGAATGTATTCAGAGCACTCTCTATTGTCCTTTCTTTGCAATTTTTGGGGCATGAGGCAGAGGGTATTGAGAAGGGATGAGGGAGGAATGGCAGAGGCACGAGCGAGATTGTGAGGAGTGGCAAGGGTTTTGCTGCTCTAGCTGGCAGCTCACTAGCCATTCGTGGCAACCAGGGATGTTGAAGAGCCCTTGGTCTCGAGTCACGAGTCAAGCCCGAGTGTCGAGTCCAAGTCCTTGGCCCAAAATGGTGACTCACGAGTCACGAGTCACTCCCAAAGCTGACTCCATGAGTCCCTATTAAAATCAATGGGGTTTTTCCCCAACAAAATGAGGCTACTTCAGATGTGTGGCTTAAATAATTCTAGGCACAAGTGTGCCTTTTTATTTCAAAACTCTGCAACTGATTTTGGCAAGAACAGACCAGGCAGACAAACCCAAAATAACCAGGCAGGCAGAGGAGGCAGGGAGCCCCAAAGCAGGCAGGCAGAGGCCTTTGTCTTGGACAATTCAAACTGTGGAACTGGTTAAGAAGAGACCAGGCAGGCAGAGGAGGCTGGGAACCTCAGACAGGCAGGCAGAGGCAGCCAAACCCAAAATGTCTGAAAGGTTGCATTTTAGGAAAATGATTTAAAAAAATATACTTGCTGTACTTCCTAAAACCTATCCATGTTGCATTTGAGGAACATGATTTTTTCTAAATGTTTGGCCCCCATTCTGGAACGGTGAGATCTCATCACAATTCCACCCTCACTGAACACCCGCTCTACTGGTGATGAACTTGCTGGAACAAGAAACACATTCAGAGCACCCACACAGAGTAATCTCAGGTCCTCCTTCTGCCTCTCCCAAGTACGCAACACATCAATCAAAATAAATCTTGACACACTGTTGGGGCTGCACTCCTGGTAGCCATCCATAGTGGCCAAGCAGCAGCACACCTCGCTTCCATGCGCTCTTCGCCAGCAATCACGCTCCTCTCCACTCCTTCTGGCACAGCCCAGGGATGTTGAAGAGTCCTTGGTCTCGAGTCCCGAGTCGAGTCTCGAGTCCCATTAAAATATTGGGACTCGAGTCCGAGTCGAGTCAGAGGGGGGACTCAGTCCGACTCACGAGTCGAGTCCTCGAGTCCGAGTCCCCATCCCTGGTGGCAACGCACATAAAATCAACCTCCGGGTTCAGACAGCACAACAAGCCACTATGGGTATGAACACCCCAAAACAAGCATGGGTTTCAGGGTGGCTTGTTTGAGAAAAATAAACCACCCTGCAGAAACCGTGCTGGGTTCACATGACACAACAACAACCCACCATGGCTGATTACTCATGGTGGGGTTGTCATGTTGTATGAGTCAGGTCATTGATTGTCATGTTTACAAAAATTATCCACCATTTGTGAGAGACATAATAATGGGCTTGATGTTTAGGAATGCAACTCTAACAAGCTTCAAGAGTAAGTTGATGGATTGTTGTGGCTTAGAGCATGAACTATGGAGTTCAAAAAGTCCCTCTTCAAATCAAAACCATGAACTCACTAGATACTCTTAGTAAGGGGGCAGCTTTTCAAAGCTCCCCTGAGATTAACACAGAAATTGCCAAAGTTCTTTTCCCCCCTGCCCCACCAACATGGAAGAACTTGGATAAATTCTCCAAGCTAATCCAAGGGTTCTGAAAAATTGCCCACCCTCTTTGGAGAAGCAGGAACCCCTTTCTGTTCACTACTGTATAAACTCATGGAGAGGAGCTCCTCTGTTAGTGTGTATGGGGATTGGTAGAAGACACTTTGGGGGCAAAATCCAGGTGCTGGGGAGGGAGGCCACCCTGTGAAACATTTGGGTGTTGGCATCCCTCACTCCTGCATTTTGCCCCTGCAGGTGTTAATTTCCCCACTGAACATAATAGAATGACCCCAGCTCCATTATATGGTGGGGATTCAGGCATGGTAGGGGGAAAACCTGAATAGATTCATAGATTCATAGAGTTGGAAGGGGGCCTACAAGGCCATCGAGACCAACCCCCTGCTCAGTGCAGGAAACTAGAGGAGGGGTCTCCCATCCAAGTAATCACCAGGCCTGACCCTGCTTAGCTTTCCACGCTCAGACAAGCTGAGCCAGCGTGAACCACAGGTGGTGAACTGCACCCCTCCCTAGCAGTTCTTGGTATGCAATTGTTAAATATCCATATCAAGGCTCCATTGTACAAAACTGTATTAAGTTAAATGGCAAATTATAAAATTCTGTAGCATAGAGCCTGAACACTGTACACCTATGCAGGCATTCAAAACCTGTGTCTGTGGAGGGCAATGGTGTGTGTGTGTGTGTGTGTGTGTGTGTGGCTCCACCCCCCACCCCCACTCCCCAGCCTTCCTGTGTTGCCAGGAAGGACTGAAAGGGAACTGCAACCATGGTGGTAGGAAGGAATGGGGTTACAGAGCTCCACACAATCAGGAACCCCGTCTTAGCACCTAAACATGGTTACATTCGGTGGAGGAGGCTGGTGGCTCCAAATGTCGGTGCGGCGGTGCATCCTCTCTGGGTTTCAGCCTGAACTTTTAAGGATCTGTCCATGGACAGATCCCTTAGCCCCCAAGATAGCTGGACAGAAACCTGGCGTGGATACACCACCCCACTGACATTGGAGCCACCAGCCTCCACCGAATGTAACCATGTTTAGGTGATAAGGCGGGGTTCCTGATTGTGTGGAGCTCTGTAACCCCATTCCTAGCAGCACCATGGTTACATTTCCCCTTCAGACCTTCCTGAAAAACGGTAGTGCAGCTAGATCATTTTGGACCCTGGACTTAATGGTCTTGTGGTGGCGGGGCCTTTTGGTGGCCATGTGTATTACTTCAGTTGGGAAGGACACAACAAGCATTCCTCTTGCCTCCCCGCCACCCCACCCCGGTCCCGCAACAAACACTCCATGCTTCACAACTGCTTCTACATTCCTGAAGTGTTAGAATAGCAACAAAACTGTTGGCCTCCCCTGGTTTTAAAACAAATAGGCAAACAAACAAACAAACAAACCCCTGAGTGTGTGCAGTGCAGTTCGGCATTTTCAATTAAATCATAGCACCATCATGATGATAGGAATCAAGTAGAGTTTGTTTCTGCTGCCCTGACCACCTGCCACTCTCTGGGTGGTCATTTACACACACACACACACATCCCAGGCTGCAGGCCCTGGGCTTTGGCCCCAATATCCAGGCTACCTGCAGTACCATTGTTGGTAAACATGGGAAGGTTGCAGGTGGAGAACTTGCATAGGGCTTCTGTCACTCCCCTGGTTAGGACACCCAGCCTTGTCTGGAGCACAGATAATATCTGAAGTCATAGCATGGCTCTTCGCCTCATCTAGCTGGGATTCTGTTCTTCTGATTCCCAGCAACTCCTTCCTCATCTCTCTGGGGCTTTGTTAGATTACCAGGCATGTGAAGGCTGGGCTACAAAATACAGGAACAAGATTGTTATTAAAGATGCCAAGCCAGCTATTGCAAATATCTCCACAGCAGGTTGGTGAGCGGACAGCCCAATGTTCACAACTCAAGAACTCCACTGTTGAATTGCAAAGTGGAAATCTAAACAGTCTTATTCATTCCAGATCCTTCCAAAGCTTATGGACTCTGCATTCAAAATCCTTGGACCTCTCCACTGCTTCAGTAGATGTCATATTAACAGAATCCTCCTGGAAGTTGTATCTCATCTGCAGGCCAGAACAAGCCCCTTCATAGCAGGAAGAGATACAGCACAGCAGGGCAGGGGGAATCATCACATCATCTTGCAGGCAGCTTCAAACTTGGGAAGCACCATTACTGCAACTATCTTCTACCCCAACCTGGATGCATAATGAGCATAATCAGGCCTGGCAAATGCCACACACCCATCTCTCAAGGCAACGCTTACCAGAGTGAAACTTTTCAGATTTTTTTTGCTGGAGTACTGTACAGGAAATAAAATTGCACAGAGTTTCCAAATTTAGCCATTGATTACATAAGTAGCTGCCCTGGCCACGGGCAATCATGGCAATGCATATCTTACTTGTGAGAGGGATTTATTACAGTAGAAAGAATTGTGACTCTCCTCCAAAAAGCCCTCTTGCTCACAAAGACAAATGTATTGTGCTATATAAAGAGAGACAGAATGATGTGGCTGAGGATAGGTGTTTCAAGTCCAGAAATATATCAGTATAGACCTAGCAGTAGTTAAAATACACATTTATTTACGAAGGAACATTCTCTGGGCAGGCCAATAAATTTATGCTGTTAGCAGTTAGGTAACATAATGACTTGGCATTGTATAAACACCTCAATCAATAGAGGACTTGGTTGATATCCATAAACTGTTATTGAAAGGATATTTAAGATACATAGTAGATTGCATTAACAGCTCATAGAGACATTCAATCATATCTTTAGAGAGGTGGATGATTAAAAAGACCAGTTCATTTTAAAATGAATTGCTACAATTCCTTTAACATTGTTTAGTATCAACAATCTGCACAGAGATGTGTCACAATTTAAGGCTGGAAAGATTAAAATCTACATCATTAATTTGGATAAGATTTAGCCAAAGTTAAGCACTTTTAAGCCCCATGATTTCCACAGGACGGTTAAGCAGTTGACTGTGTTAAATTCATTGAAATTAAAGGGTCTTATTAAGGGTCTTTGCTGTTTGTTGTTGGCTCATGATCTTGGTTATTTAATTCCACATTGAACTAAGGACCACTTTACACATTAGGGCTGCATGCCATGTGAAGGATGCTTTAAATTGCTACATGCTGTTACTGCATGGTGAGTCATTGCATGTAGCAGACCACATCTTGGAACAAGGTGATTTTCATTGCTCCTTTGTAATGAACATAGAGAAATGGTTGTAAGGTCATGATGAATATTGTCCACCATGGAAGAACAGCCACTGTAAAACCAGTTAGAAGTGTCTTCCATGCAACAGCCCTACAAATCCACTTCAGATTCAAATATAAGATTAACAGTGTAATCTTGGGGTTTCAAAAATTATTTCCTAAATCTAATTCATTCAACAAACAAACAAACAAACAAAACAAAGAACAAACAATCTGGGGAATGTCCAATACAGTCATGCCTTGGATTGAGAGCATAATTCGTTCCGGAAACGTGCTTGTAATCCAAAACACTCTTATATCAAAACGAAATCCCGGCAAAAAAATTTGTACAGAGATTTTTAATTTAAGCCGTACTACAGTACTTGTATTGCAAGATGTCGCTTGTAATCAAGTAAAAAAAAATTAAATAAAATTTGTATATTAACTTTTTTTGTACTATATTATATGTCTAATTTTATTTTGATAGCTGTTAATCATCCAGTGGACTGAGTTTAGTTAATGAGATGTATTGTATTGTTCAGCATATGGTAGGGGATATTATTTTAAAATCTGTATTTTAAATTCTGTATTACCAGGTATATATATATATATATATATATTAATGGTTTGTATTGTATACATTGCAAAGGCCTTTGACTAAAAGCATAAATCTTGACCTGACTTGACTTGGCTAGCAGAGCTCTGCCAAATCTTTCCATTGCTCATGTGCTTATGCGTTATACTTGCACAAACATTTGCATGCATTATGCTTGCATTATGCTTGCCCAACGCTTGCACAACAACTATACGTTTGTTGGATTCTTCTCTTGTGTACAGTTTGGAAACCTAGTTTCTGCTAGTGCAAACATGGTTTGCACTAGCAGAATGAACACAGTTGGATACTGTCCAATGAACCAAATTGTATGGATGGGACAGGTAGTTGCAAATCTAAACCTGGGAACCTGACTCAATCATGATTGGGATAGGAAAATGGACTTCAAGGTATGTCACTGAATTAATTTCCATTCCCTAGGTGACTGCAAGGAGAAAAGACTCAAGAAGGCCTAAAGGAGGAAGAGATGTGGGTTTCAATCTGATACACGTGGGTTATTGGGCAGTTTAAAAATGCAATAATAAATAATAAATAAATGGTGAAATGCTAATCCAAGACTCCCCCATCTCTTGTGGGAGATTGGCTAGCCATTTCCCAGAGAAGCAATACTGGAAAAATTGTTCAGCAGGTCACTAATCAAAAATTTCAAGAAAACCTGGCATGGCGTCAAACAGAATGAGGCAATATCAGAAAGGATTAAGGGATTGTACTCAATCAGTGCACTCCTTATTTGGGATATACTACACAGAGAATTACTGCCGGAAGTAGTAATTAATGTTTCCCCCTTTTCCCTCCCCATTCCTTTTTCCTTGTGTGTCGTGTCTGTTTTAGATTGTAAGCCTGCGGCAGGGACGGTCTTGTGATTGTTGTAAACCGCCTAGAGAACTTCGGCTATGAGGGCGGTAATAAAATGAAACAAACAACAAACAAACAACAAACAAATCTAGCTTGCTATAATTCCACATTTATGTCTCCTGTGAATATCCAGTCATAGAGATTGGAATAGCAGAAGAAGAAATATATATAGATATTTAAAAAATGTGCACCCCCAATGTTCTGGACACAAGATATTTCTCAGAAAAAACAAGTTTAGAAACACTACATCAATCTAGCTATGAATTAAACGCCTGTAATGAGTAAGATTGTGTTATTGTGGAATGTCACAGAGAAACGAGCGACAACAATTTAAGTAAGAATCAAACACAGAACATTATTCCGTAGTAAATAACCATCAATTCGGGCCGAACTAGGAAGTTAGAGCTTTGGGGTGTGTATCAAAGGACCGGTGGGGAGTGGTGGGTGTGTGTGTCTCGTGTGTGCTTAAGCACTTTCTCTTCCTGCTCAAAATAATTCCCCCAGCTTCTTTCTCCCTAAGGGGGAAAAGACCAAGACAATATATCTTTTCCTGCGTGGCTAGGTGCCAATTTTGAGTGAATTAATAGCATGCAAGGAAAGGGTTAAGCAGCCCCTCTCCTGTTGCCTATGCTTTGCTTAGCCTGAAGCCACCCGCCTCTTTTGCATTTGAGAGAGAAAGAGAGAGAGAGAGAGGAGAGAGAGAGAGAGAGAGAATGCTGTCAGGAAAAGTAATCACCATAATGGATAGTTTGTCCCTTGAAGGGATGGCCCCTTGCTTCACCATTGAGTAGAGTGAGCCAGTAGCTCAATTTGAAGTCTATAATTAGGGATGCCAAAAATAAAAATAAAAATCTGCAACAGGCGAGTTTGGATTTCTCTGAATTCGTCCTGCAGATTTTGCAGCGGGCTGGCTTTTCCCGAGTCATGTGGATTCCGCAGACTTACAGACTGTTTTTTTCTTTTCTTTTTGGGGGTGGGTTGTGCAAATTTGTGCTTGTGTGCTAATGTGAAATAGTGCAAGTGTGCATTAGCATTAATGTGCCATAGCACTAATGTGCACGTGCACAAGTGGAACGGGATTTTTGTACATTCCTAAAAAATTTTTTAAAAATCCGATTCCATCAATGAGCGAACGACAGAACAAAAAGACGCCTGACAATCTGTGAAACACAGACAGAACGTATTTAACAAAATTTGTCCATCTCTGGTGCTACTGGGAACCAGCTCTGTGGAAGCTCAAGTCCAGTTGCTCCACAGCAGTGCTCTCCAACCTTGGGCCCCCAGATGTTTTTGGCCTACAACTCCCAGCATGCCCCAGCCAGCGTAGCTGGGAGTTGTAGGCCAAAAACATCTGGGGAGCCAAGGTTGGAGAGCACTGCTCCACAGAGTAGAAAGAAACAGGCACCTTTAGGGCAGGAAAAGACTGGAAATTACACAAGGAAGGAATACATGGGTCTGGCAAGGAAGTGGGGCTGAGATGGTGATCAGCCGGCCGAGTAAGAAGCTGGAAAGCGGGTTGATAGTGGAAGGCAGGTAAAACGGGCAAATACATTGGTATGTTAAAGAGTTGCAGCAGCCCTGGTATCTGTACAACTTACATTAATCTCAACATGATTTGCACTGGACATTGTGCTAGAAGTGTTATGAAATGTATTGATTTTAAGCCTATTCAGAAGCTATATCAAGGTCCAAATGTCTCACATTTTTATTTTGAATACAAATGCTGGTATGTTCATAGAGTAATTCATCTACCTCTGGTATATCAGATAAGGTTCAGCACTGGTCAGACTCAAGGGGCTAGAGGTATATCTCATATCTGTGGAAATAATAAATTTCCGTTTCAGACTAATGTTGTCTGCATTTCCCCTCTTTTATTTTGTGCCATGAACCTTTTTAACAAATGCCATTTTTCATTTGATGCAACAATTTCTCCCTAGTATTTACCAATTTCCTAGCACACAGAACACTGAAGGGAACATTTCTTTATATTCTTTCTAATTTAATCTCTTTTGGTAGTTCTGTACTTTTCAGAATACAGACTACTTATCAGCATGTAAAGGTTAGAAAGAAACAGGTTTTGCCAGCATGCTGTTTATTCAGCTCATGGATTATTTTGGTGGGTTTCCCACCCCACACAACTAATTTTGAGTATGTTTGATACCATCAGATAAACCCTTAACATGCACTAAATAGGACTTGTAATTTATTTATTTATTAAAATTCAGACAGCAATTGAAGCCATTTCCACTTTTTGAAAGCCTCCCAAAACATTAAAGAAGGCAATGTTATTCTCTGATGGAGAGAAGGCCTTAATGTGAGGCCTTAACCAATGCATGTGTATTGAGTGATGGAGAAGGCAAAGGAAAGCCTGTCACTTTAAAGGCTAATTAAACATTAATGCAGCATTGGGTAAAGAGAAAGCTAGACGGTAGCCTTCCCCAAGCTGGTGTCCTCCAGATGGCTATATTGGCTG